>JBBPBX010008051.1:10054-51592 GCA_038048925.1 Garcialebias charrua
CCAGCTGCACACGACCTTTCTGTTCCAGGTAAGCTCTGCTCAGAAATCAGCTTCTTTCACGTCCACTTCCCTCAGAACATGTGTGAACAGTGAGGCACGTTCCTTCTGCTGTCCACTCAGAACATTTTGGGTTTGGACATCAAGAAAAGAGTGAAGCACGAGCAGCATTTCAGAATTTATTTCCAAGTGTTAACATCTGGATTAGATGCACAGCTTCGAAAACAGCCTCATTTATAAATGAACATCAAACGTTTACAGTGTGGAAAATAAGTATTTGAACACCCCGGGACTTTACAAGTTCTCCCACTTTTAAATCATGGAGGGGTCTGAAATGTTCATCTTAGGTGCATGTCCACTGTGAGAGACATAATCTAAAAAAAATCTGGAAATCACAATGTATGATGTTTTACTAATTTATTTGTGTGTTACTGCTTCAAATAAGTATTTTACCACCTGTGAAAATCTATGTTAATATTTGGTACAGTAGTCTTTGTTTGCAGTTACAGAGGTCAAAGGTTTCCTGTAGTTTTACACCAGGTGTGCACACACTGCAGCAGCAGGATTTTGGATCATTCCTTCACACAGATCTTCTCTAGATCAACCAGGTTTCTGGACTGTCACTGAGAAACAGAGTTTGAGCTCCCTCCAAATATTTTCTATAGGGTTTAGTTCTGGAGACTGGCTAGACCACTCCAGAACCTTGACCTGCTTCTTACGGAGCCACTCCTTGCTTCTCCTGGCATGTGTCATGTTGGAAGACCCAGCCACGACCCATCTTCAATGTTTTAACTGAGGGAAGGTGGTTGTTCCCCAAAATCTCGCAATGCATGGCCCCGGTCATCCTCTCCTTAATAATATAATAATAATCATTTTATACAAACCAACACAGTGTAATACAGATCAAACATTATCAGTGACAAATTGAAATATAAAATACATAAAGATTATAAAATGCAAAATAATAGAAATACATTTAGTAAAGTTAATGATAAGCTAGTCTAAAGAGATGTGTTTTCAGGGCTGTCTTGAACAGAGAAAGGGAGGTGGTGTTTCGAAGGTCTGGCGGTAGAGCGTTCCAGAGGTGAGGGGCAGAGCAGGTGAAGGCCCTGCTCCCCATGGTGGAGAGGCGGGCAGAGGGTACATGGAGATGTAGTGAAGAGGAGGATCTGAGAGAGCGTGATGGGATGGAGATTTGTAGGAGGTCGGATAGATAAGGAGGGGCAAGGTTGTGGATAGCTTTGAACGTGAGAAGTAGAATTTTGAAGATGATGCGTGATTTAACCGGGAGCCAGTGGAGCTGCTGCAGGACAGGAGTGATGTGGTTATAGTAGGAGGTTTGAGTGATGACACGGGCAGCTGAGTTCTGGACCATCTGTAACTTGTGGAGAGATTTGTTGGGGAGGCCGTAGAGAAGGGAGTTGCAGTAATCGATACGGGAAGTCACAAGACTGTGCACCAGGATGGCTGTGGAGCGGGGTGTGAGAGAAGGACGGAGACGGTTAATATTACGGAGGTGGAAATAGGCAGACCGAGTAATATTGTTGATGTGTGAAGTGAAGGAGAGAGTGGTGTCGAGGATGACACCGAGGCTCTTGACCTGAGGGGAGGGGGATAGCAGAGAGTTGTTAAGGGGGACGAGAAGATGTTCTGATTTTGAAATAGAGTTTTTGGTACCAACAAGAATGATTTCTGTTTTGTTACTGTTTAGTTGAAGGAAATTGTTAGAAAACCAGTGATTTAGCTCGTTGAGACAGTCAGTGAGGATGGAGGGAGGGTGGGTGGAGTTAGGTTTTGATGACAAGTAGAGCTGCGTGTCATCAGCATAGCAGTGGAAATGGACGCCGTGTTTGCGGAAGATGTGACCTAGAGGAAGGAGGTAAATGATGAAGAGGAGGGGTTTGAGGACAGAGCCTTGGGGGACACCCGTGGAGACAGGGGAAGACTGGGAACAGAAGGATTTTTTCATTCATTCAACCTTTATTTATACAGGCTAGCCTCGTTGAGTCACGGGGACTCATTTACAAGAGGGACCTGTCTCACTCACACCAAACAACCATCCACTCTCACACTCACACCTAGGGTCAATTTAGAGTCACCAATCAGCCTAACAAGCATGTTTTTTGGTCTGTGGGAGGAAACCGGAGTACCCGGAGGAAACCCACGCATGCACGGGGAGAACATGCAAACTCCACCCAGAAAGGCCCCGGACCGGGATTTGAACCGGCAACCTTCTCGCTGAGAAGCAGCAGCTCTACCAGTTGTGCCACCGTGCTGCCCAAATTGATTTAAATTGATTAAATTGATTGATGCTGATTTAATCTGAATGAATTGAGTGCGGTCAGAGAGATAGGAGTTGAACCAGTCTAACGGGGTACCTGAGATGCTAATAGAGGTTAGTCTGTTGAGGATAGAATGACAGATGGTGTCGAAGGCAGAACTTGGATCAAGAAGAATGAGGATGGACAGAAGACCAGAGTCAGCAGCAGTAATACTGTACAGTGCAGTCGTCCTGTACCATGTGCAGAAAAACAGCAGGGATGGTGTTTGGGGGATGGTACTCGTCATTCTTCATCCTCCAACACGGCGAGTGGAATTAAGACCAAAAAGTTCTACTGTACAGTATTTTGGTCTCATCTGACTACGTAACGTTCTCCCAGGACTCCTCTGGATCATCCAAATGGTCATGGACAAACTTAAGACGGGCCTGGACGTGTGCTGGTTCAAGCAGGGGAACAGTCCGTGCCATGATGATTTTAAACTATGACGTCTTAGTGTATTACCCACAGTAACCATGGAAACAGTGGTGCCTCAGTCCTTCCTCACACAACCACCGAGCTACCACAACCCTCTGTGTGGAGCAGAGTGCTGATATCTAGGGTTCTCGGGGGAGCAGATGGTGTGGGTTAAGGGCCTTGCTAAAGGGCCCAGAGTGGGGCAGATGTGGGTGGAGACAGGTGTGACCGCTTCACTTATCTCACCCACATTTTTTGATGTTGTTGGTACCGGGGCTTGAACCAGTGATCTTCTGATCACAGGTCCACTGTCTCTAACCACTGCGCCACCACTCCCCCATACACTTGTTTTCCTCACTGCAGGGAAGAGAATCAAACCTACAGCCTGTGAGCCCATGTTCTCAGCAGACCCCTTCATGCTCCACTTTGCAGCAGGTTCAGGTCTGCCTGGCTGGAACATGGGGAGCGGTGGCACAGAGGTTACAGAAGGTGGGCCTGTCACCAGAAGGTTGCCAGTTCAAATCCCCTGATCGTTACATCAAAATGTAGGTGGGAAGGTGAAGCCTGAACACCCCCGCTGCTCCATGTGTGCACACGTGTGCAATGGGAACAAATGCAGACAAGTCACTTCCCCATTGGAGCTGGAGTTTAATCAAATATAAAATGTTGGCAGTGTGACGGCATGCAGAACGTTTCTGTAGTCTTTACCGTAGTCTTTGTACTGTTTGTCTCGTCAGAAGTTTGAAAAGACGTGTCTTCATTTTGAAGCACAGTCCAGTTCCCAGCGTGCACCTCGTGCACCTTCACTGACATCACCTCGCCAGCTGTTCTCCTTCCTGTTCAACATCTGTTACCAAGTACACCAATACTGAACAATGTCTCTTTACAAATAACATGTATCCTGCTGCAGATGTAAACATCTGTAAACAAAAGGTGAAATGTTGCTCTAGTCTCGTTGCTTTGATGTCCACCCAAAATGTTTTCAGTGAACAGGAAAAAGAAAAGTGGCCTCACCAACATTTTGAGTGAAGTGAGTGTACATTAATTATGATTAAACTTTAATGTGTTCAACAGGAGATGCAGGCGAGGACACAGTGGTCAGCGGCTACTCCCCTCGGTGACAAAGATGGAGCTAAAAGCTGTTTTTTTTTTCCTTCACGGTTGTTCTTCGTGCCGTTTTTCTTAACAGAAACCAGTAAGAGACTACGGTCCAGTGGTCATCCTACGATCCTGCAGAATGGTTTAAAAAGTATACATTGTACATGTGAATTTTTATTAGACACCACTTTTAATCTGGTTTTATCTGCATTGTTACAGTTTACATCTCATTCCAAACTAAATTTTTTATATATAAAAAAAACATTTAAAATACACATGGAACACGTTCTCAATGCATTCTGTTTGTTACAATATAGTAACTTTTAAAAGTCAAACAGATAATAAAAATACAGCATGTTTGTTTATTGTTCAGTAAAATAAAGTTCTTACTCTTTGGTCACATGTCTCGTGTGCTTTCTGACAAACAACTCTCATTTCTAACGAGTGTAACCTGCATGGAGAAGTGAAGCTGGTTCCAGAGTTGAACAAAGACATCACGATGTGTTCAGACAAGTGCTCCTGGAATCAGCCCGTCCAGTGACAGCATGATGTTCCAGAGTAGTGCTGCCAACCTCAGCCGTCTTCACCCGCACTTTAAAGTTTGGAGCTAAACCACAAACAGTTTGGCAGTGTTTGTGCAACACAAACAGATGTGCACGGTGCGACTGACACTTCAGGTTGAAGCTTGTTCTCCCGTCGCTCCAGCTGCTCGTGGTGTTGGTAGAGCTACCACTCCAGCTCCACGGGGTACTTCCCCGTCAGGCAGGCGGTGCAGTGACCCACAGTGTTGCCAGAGAGGCCACCGGAGCTGAGCTTGCTCTCTTGGAAGGAGGCGACTCCCTCCTGAACAGCCGAGATGAGGCCCTCCACAGTTAGATATGCAACACTGTCCGCTCCTGTGCAGCATGGTTTCAATTAACACAGACGACTACTGTACATTCAAATTGTGCAGTGAACACTAGGCCAACGTGACGATGCAACATGTTGTACACAAAGTCTTACCAATATAACCAGCAATGTCCTTGAACTCGGGCTTGTTGGCAATGAGCTCCTCTTTGGTTGGGATGTTGATGCCCATGTAGCAGGGGAACTTGATGGGAGGAGACGCCACTCTGATATGGACCTGCTCAACACACCATGTCAACGTGAGCTCATGGAAGTGGTACAAAAATTAAAGTTCGTTTACACATGAAATAAATTTGGTCAGAAATGTTCAAACTTAAAAGCTCCACTGACATCATCTTTCTACTTTGCATAAAATGTTACAACATAAATATCTTGTAACATTCAAATATGTTCGTTTTTGCAAACAAAATGATAAATTAATGAAAATTCCTTTCAAACCGAGTTTCTTCACGGGACATCAGACTACACGCGAATGCAACATCTGACGTAGGATGAAGAACGTCTTTAGAACGCCCATTTCACATATTCATGGCAGACATGAAATAAACCGACTAATAGACTATATGCCACGGGGGGTCGTGACGTACTTCCGGTAATATGCAACACATATCCGCCACTTCCGGTTCCCATCCACAGCCGTTGTTGTTAGCGTTAGCTCCTAGTAGCAAACCATGACAACGAGCCGAAACGGGAAGCGGCTGCGCGCTACCGGCACTACACGTGAGTACCGTTGTGTCCGCCCACCAGTGGGAACAGCTGTTCCGAGGGGGGGTTTCGGCGAAGATTTATCGCGGCTATCCGTAGGGGGAACGTCGCAATAATTTTATATGGTTTCATATGTGTCTGGAGTTGTTATTGGTGTGTATGTAGATGTTTTAATTGTATTAAGTCATTTATGTTCGTGTCTTTCCCGCTAACCGGAAGTGCGCCGTCTGTGTAATGACTGTGGGAGTGCTGGAACGGAAGCCCGTGGCATATAGGCTATTTAGAAATCTAAGTGAAGATTTGAGCGATTTGTCTTCAGTTTGGGAAGCAGGAAGTTAGATGAACAAGAAACAGCAGGTTCTAATTTAGGTCTGCACCGTATTTATTTGAGTCTTACCTTTCCAGGAAGCGAGGGAGCTCCGACGGGGGCAGCTTTGTTTATTCCATACTTGACAAAGTATTTCATCTTTTGGGAAAGTGAAAAGTTCAAGTTCACTTTATTAGGTCCCCAAGGGGCAATTCATCTTTTTTTTCTCTCCCAAGTTCAGTTCAAAGGCTCACTTGTTCACTGATGATATTAGAACACCCAAATGTGACAACGTAACGGCATTTTTCAAGTTATACAAAAAAATAGGTGATCTGGCAGAGAATGCATCATTGCAGCCGCGAACTGGGCTTCTCCTTTCTACGTCACAGATGTTGCATTCGCGTGTAATCGGATTTCCCATTAATAAACACAGCGCAAAGTTTAAAATCACTTTTAAATCTAAATTAAATTAATGTACCATTTTGTTTACAAAAACGAACATCGTTGAATTATACAGGATATATATCTTGTAACGTTTTATGCAAAGTAGAAAGATGATGTCAGTGGATCTTTAATGTTACGGTCCAACAAAGTTCAGTCAGGTCCTCTGGATGGTTTCTTCTCGTTGAAACATTTCGTCTTTCATCCAACGCACTTCTTCAGTCTGAGGAGCCACAACAATCAGTCTAATTAGCAGCACACACACTACGTTTGTGGTTAGGTGTGCTGAGTTTGTTGTGGCTCCTTGGACTGAAGAAGTGCTTTGGATGGAAGAAGAACTGTTTCAACTAAAAGAAACGGTCCAGAGGACCTGGCTGTTGGACTTTTTACCTGGATTATTGATGAACTTTGGTAAATACTGTACTATGGGGTCTTTCACCAACAAGAGACAATTCTGATTGCATCCAAACACTTTCTAGTTGAGAACCTGAGTAAAAGGTGGTCTGTATCAAAGCTCAGTGCAACCAACCTCTGTTGCGCCAGCTTCTCGCAGCAGTTTGATGATGGGGGAGATCGTGTTGCCCCTGACGATGGAGTCATCAACCAGCACCACTCGTTTCCCCGCAAAGTTGTCTGTCAGAACCCCAAATTTCTTGGCCACTCCAAGCTGCCTCAAGCGGGTGTTTGGCTGAATAAAGGTTCTGCCGACATAGCGGTTCTTACACAGAACCTCCATGTAGGGAAGACCGGACTGGAAGGACAAGAAGGAGGGTGTAAGGGAAGAGGTCCAGCAGAAGGCAAACAGGCAAGAGGGTTTGAAGACAGACCTGCTGAGCATAGCCCAGAGCAGCGGGGGTTGCAGACTCAGGCACAGTACTGACCACGTCCACCTCTGTTGGAGCTTCAATGGCTAACTGCTGGCCGCAGCGCTGCCTCACAGTATACACCATCTGTCCTGCAGGGCATTTACATTTGATACAACACCAAAGCTGTACACTGAACCATTTGTCTTCAGCAAGTACATAAATACCTTCGAAGATTGAGTCTGGTCTGGCAAAATAAACATATTCAAAAATGCAGAAGGCAGGCAGGTCTCCTTTAGGGCGGGGCACAATGCTCAAAGACCGGACTCCATGCTTGGATATCTGCACAATCTCTCCTGGTAAGACCTCTCTGTAATACCTGAGTGAAGGTATGAAAATGTTGTGAACTCACAGAAATACAGGTTCAGTTATAATTCAGAACATGCATGATGAGGGACATGATGCAACAGAAGAAGTACTGTACTTGGCACCGATGGACTGGAAGCTGCAGGACTCTGACGATACAACCCACCCTTCAGTGTCCTCTTCTTCTGCACCTAACAAGAAAGTCGAGCTAATCATCCACCAGTAGCTGTTTGACCTTTGACAAAATCAAAGGCCAGCCTATTTTGTTGAACTGCTGTGAGGCCCCTGTAGCAGAAAATCACTTTGGGGTCTCTTGAGGGCAAACATGCTTATTTACAGTTTAGAAAGCAACCCCCAGAACTGATAAAGAAAAGGCTCCACGAGAAGAGAAGGTGTTCCATATTTCTAGCTTGAGTTCCACAACATGCACACACGTAGATTTGGTGTCATCTTGCCGACAGACTAAAGGCCTAGTTTTACTCGCGCTTTGGCCCGCTGGCTGGAGCGCGCGCACTGAGCTGTGCGGCTTCATGCGTTTACAGTGTCGCCGCTGTGTTTATAGTTGACGCACGGCGGCGCATGGCAAAGTGCTGTTCTTTTACGGACCAGCAGGTGGCAGTACCCTCTAAAACCTGTGCATATGTTGCAAGAAAGGGTGAAGAAGAAGAAATCTACCGTAGAAGAAGAACTGTTTGAAGTCACACAACAACAAAAAAAGGCTTTCCGCTCGCGTGCTGAACTGTTGTCTTTAGAGGAGCAAATCATAATAGAACAACAGTTATTGTGTCTTGCAGTTTTAATGAATGGAGGAAGCGATCACTTGACTTTTGGCAAAAAAAAGAAAAGTCCAGATCAGGGATGAAGAAGGAGAATTTAATACATTTGTATCACATACAAAACATTCCTCCATGCAACGCGACGCAGTTTCCACGACCACAGCGGCACAGACAGCTGCAAGCTCTGGCGTGAAGACTGTGAAGGTTGTCGGGTGAGGTCCCCACCCGACCTGTCAATCAATTCAGTAGCGCCCACGGCGCGCACTAGCCTTGCGGAGTTTCAAAAATTCGGAGGTGCGCGACACGCGCCAAAACGATGCGCAAGGCCTACCCCCTGCTGCTCCAGTCATATAAATTGTTCTTCGCATGGGTGGAGCCGTTCACTCGCGAATCGCAGATAGCATCAGATAGCAATAGCATGGATATTTTGTTCATCGTTAGCTAGCTAATCAATTATGCCTCGTTCCTGCATCTTCCCTGGATGTCGCAATGGTCAGGGCACCCACATTGAGACGCAGGAGGGAGTCAGAACAAACCCAGGCTGCTGCTGGAGCGGCCACCTGCAGCTCCGCGCCGCGCGTGTGTGTGTGTGCGTTGAGCTCCTGCCACGCGCGCCGTGAAACGCAGTGACTCGCTGACACAGATGAGATAACTTAGTTATCAACGTGATTACTCTTTATTTTTATCACCAACACAGACATGCGATGTGACCGGGTCGGACCGGGTGCAGCGAGTCCGCTGCTCATCTTCTAAAATAGCGCTTATTATTAAACACATAACATCGGAGTTATGAAGTATCTTTGTGTCCTCAACTTTAAAAACAAAACCAGAGTTGTTAGTGCACTAAAAACAGCGTAACTCTTGGAAAAAGGAGCTACTGGCAGCCAGAACTTAGATAAAAACGGAGGAGGTGGATCTCTGCTGTCTGCCTCGCTCAGCTCAGCTCAGCAGAACTGCGCTGAAACCACTCCCTGCACTGACACGCCCCCACAGTTTCAGAGCAAGGGAAAATAATGTATTTTCATGATTTTTGACACTTAATTTTATAAGGAAAACAATGTTTTTAATCAGTCAGATTTATATGGGTGATTAATAACACATATTTATGCCATGTGACAAACTAAAAACACACATTTAATTTCACTTTACACGGTCTTTAAGATCACAGTTTTAAAGCCTCTGCTGTGTACAAATACTTGTACTGTAGAGTTTACCTGTACTGTAGTTTACCTGTACTGTAAAGTTTACCTGTACTGTAGAGTTTACCTGTACTGTAGAGTTTAGAGATGGGAACAAGTCTTCCAACGCAGAGGGGACGATTTCCATAAGGGTCACGCACCGCGTAGATGACGTCTTTGAACATGATCAGCAGCGAGTATGATGTGGGAGTTTCAGTCATGAGGTTTGTAATTCTGGCATTTAAAGAGGAACAGACATATAAAAGGTTATGTATAAAAATAAAAATGATGGATTCATGCGACGCTGGGTGTTTCCACTCACCTTGCAACCCAGTCGGGTGTGTCCAGCTCCTCCATGGGCGGAGTCAAAGCCAGCAGCTGAGTGATGAGCTCACTGTCTGAGCCAGTGGAGAGGCCCACACCGTGACGCATCACCTGCACAGCACGGTTACAACTCATCCAGTGTTCATACAGATCCAGGACACGCTACATCCAACAACAAAACAAATGGACGTTTTGTAACTGAAGACGTTTCTCTTCTCAACCGAGGAGCTTTCTCAAGTCAAACAACAGGGACTGTGGAATTCAAGTCATAGAGCTGGGGTGTTGTGTAAGCTAGATTCACATGCAGATTGCTCTCTCACTCCTCACAACAGAGGTCAGTCAGGGTCTTTGTTATTCTGACTCACAGATGGTAAAACTGATTGGGTATCAGTCCTAAAGCTGCATTTTTGAAAACTGGAATCTGAGACGACCTCCTCTGCTTAAAGATGGTTTCACTCTTTTTACATGGAATGCTTCCTTCACCCCCCAAACCATCCGTCTTCTTGGTCCAAAAAGTGAACATTTGGTCCTTCAAAGAGTGTCCCTTGTCTTTGAGCTGTGTGGAGCCTTCAGACGTGGCTCAGCACAGGAGAGCCAGCTCTAAAGGACAAGACTCAGCAGTTCACCGACACCTCAAGCACGGCTGAGGAAGTCTTTCAGATGAAAGATGAAACATTTCTCCCAAAACGAAACTGTCCAAATGACCTGATTTAACCTTTTTATTGAACACCACACCCCCTGTTCTTTGAACTGAGAAAGCTCCTCGGATGAGAAGAGGAACGTCTTCACTTACAAAATAAAGTCCAGTTGTCCATCTGTCCATTATCTACAAACCGGATTCCAAAAAAGTTGGGACACTAAACAAATTGTGAATAAAAACTGAATGCAATGATGTGGAGGTGCCAACATCTAATATTTTATTCAGAATAGAACACAAATCACAGATCAAAAGTTTAAACTGAGAGAATGTATCATTTTAAGGGAAAAATATGTTGTTTCAAAATTTCATGGCGTCAACAAATCCCAAAAAAGTTGGGACAAGTCCATTTTTACCACTGTGTGGCATCCCCCCTTCTTCTTACAACACTCAACAGACGTCTGGGGACAGAGGAGACCAGTTTCTCAAGTTTAGAAATAGGAATGCTCTACATTCATGTCTAATACAGGCCTCTAACTGTTCAATCGTCTTGGGCCTTCTTTGTTGCACCTTCCTCTTTATGATGCACCAAATGTTCTCTATAGGTGAAAGATCTGGACTGCAGGCTGGACATTTCAGTACCGGATCCTTCTCCTACGTAGCCATGATGTTGTGATTGCTGCAGAATGTGGTCTGGCATTATCTTGTTGAAAAATGCAGGGTCTTCCCTGAAAGAGATGACGTCTAGATGGAGCATATGTTGTTCTAGAACCTGAACATAGTTCTCTGCATTAATGGTGCCTTTCCAGACATGCAAGCTGCCCATGCCACAAGCGCTCATGCAACCCCATACCATCAGTGATGCAGGCTTCTGAACGGAGCGTTGATAACAACTTGGGCTATCCTTGTCCTCTCTGGTCCGGATGACATGGCGTCCCAGTGTTCCATAAAGAACTTCAAATCGTGACTCATCTGACCACAGAACAGTCTTCCATTTTGCCACACTCCATTTTAAATGACCCCTGGCCCAGTGCAAACGTCTGAGCTTGTGGAGCTTGCTTAGAAATGGCTTCCTCTTTGCACTGTAGAGTTTCAGCTGGCAACGGTGGATTGTGTTCACTGACAATGCTTTCTGGAAGTATTCCTGAGCCCATTCTGTTATTTCCTTGACAGTGGCATTCCTGTTTGAGGTGCAGTGACGTTTAAGGGCCCGGAGATCACGAGCATCCAGTAGAGTTTTACGGCCTTGACCCTTACGCACAGCGATTGTTCCAGATTCTCTGAATCTTTTGATGATGTTATGCACGGTTGATGATGATAACTTAAAAGTCTTTGCTATTTTACGCTGGGTAACACCATTCTGGTATTGCTGCACTATCTTTCTGTGCAACAATGGTGGAATTGGTGATCCTCTTACCATCTTGGCTTCTGAGAGACACTGACACTCTGAGAAGCTCTTTTTATACCCAATCATGTTGTCAATTGACCTAATTAGTGTTAATTGGTCTTCCAGCTGTTCGTTATATGCTCAATTTCCTTTTTCCAGCCACTTATTGCTACTTGTCCCAACTTTTTTGGGATTTGTTGACACTGTGAAATTTTGAATCAACATATTTTTCCTTTAAAATGTTACATTTACTCAGATTAAACTTTTGATCTGTCATCTATGTTCTATTACGAATAAAATATTGACATTTGCCATCTCCACATCATTGCATTCAGTTTTTATTCACAATTTGTTTAGTGTCCCAACTTTTTTGGAATCCGGTTTGTATACTTGCTTCTAACTTTTTGGGTCGCGGGGGTCACTGGTGCCCATTTCCAGCCATCACTGGGTGAGAGGTGGAGGAACACCCTGGACAGGTCTCCAGTCCATCACACAGGAGACAAACAACCATTCATTCTCTCACCTAGAGACAATTTAGAGTTAACAATCAGTCTAACATGCATGTTTTTGGTCTGTGGGAGAACACCAGAGTACCTAGAGAAAACCAACGCAGTGTGAAGAGAACATACAAACTCCACCCAGAAAGATCCCCAGACCAGGATTTGATCCAGTGTAACCTGCTCGCTGAGAGGCGGCAGCTCTACCAACTGAGCCACTATGCTGCCAAAGTTTTTGTCTAAACTTTTTTCATAGATTTATTCAGAACTGTTACTTCATTTAACCAACTGTGCAGACATTTTCTTTGCTTACAACTCATTTATCTCATGAAAAGTATATATAGATATGCTGGTGAAGATTCTCAGTCGTCCAGGACATGATAAAATCAAAAAAGGCGTTCAATACAGGATCAACAGGATCATTACAGGATACAGGATACAGGATCATTATTACAGGATACAGGATCATTCAGAATTGAAAAAGACTTCTGGTACATCCAGACCGAACGCGATTTCAACAGCAGGAACGTCCAGTTTACATGCAAAGTCAATGGGGGACGCACCTCCATGCGCCTCCTGGCATCTTGCGTCACGTCGCGTGCGTGTTGAGCGTGCTGGAGAGCGATTTCCGTGCACGTGAACCCGCGTCAACCTCCAAAGCACGCCTCCAACATGCTGAAGATTTCGCCGTTCAACTTTCAAACGCCGCTCAAACTCTACCCGATTGGTTGGTGTGTCAACCAATCAGGGAGAGTCGGGGGAGAAGAGAGGGGGTCAGGGGGAGAGTCCCTATGTGACGCGGAAACCAGTGACGCGGAAACCATTGCGCATGTGACGTATTGTTTGTGGAACACAGAAAAAACCCGCGGAGTCATGGAATATGGAAGAGAAACTCATTGTAGCTGTGTGTTCGCGACAATTCCTTCACAACCAGTCAAGTCTGCTCCACAGAGACAGAAATAAAGAGCTCCTCGCCTCGCGGAGTGCATTGACGACTCGGTACACCGGTAAGCTCCTCCCACACACCCCGCAGCAGCAGGGTTGCCAGTTAAACATGAATTTTATTTTATTTATTTATTTTTTTACCCCTTTTCAGTGCAAATGTTCACTAAACTCAACACACTATTAATCTTATCAGACCCTCACGCAGCAAATATGACAGTTTGGGTAAAAAAAATAAAAAATAAGCAACAGTACTAGATGATTCATTAATTCTTATCTGGCAACCCTGCGCAGCAGTTTTCGCAGCAGTTTCGCTTCTGGCTTTTTAGTCTGGACACAAAGTGCGTAGTCTGGACACAAAGTGCGTCCACTTGCGTGCGTGTTGAGCTTTTTTGCCGTTGAAATCGCGTTCGGTCTGGATGTACCATTCTGGACAGAAGTCGAAACGTTTTCTGCAACAAATAAAGTCCAGTTGATCCTGTATTGAACGCCTTTTTTGATTATATATAGATACTAACAGAACCAACTTTTGATAAAAATCTGTCTTCAGCTGACTGAGCTCCCAAGAAGAGGCAATGATTTTACAACTGCTCACCGTCTATAGCTCCACTAATGAGGTACAACACAGCACACAACAGTGTAGTATGCTTGCTGCTGAAGGTCATTCAGAAGGTCATAAGGACAAAAGAAAAAGACAAATCACTGCTGATCTCTGCATCTCAAGGACATTTTCAGTCTGAAAAGCCTCCTCATGGTCAAAAACACAACAAAAGGCAGCACAGAGCTGAAACCTGCTGTGATTGCTCTCCTGCTCTCTGGGAGTCAGAACAGCAGCTCATCATGTAGAATTTAAATGAAGTTATTTACATTAGGCGTACCGGTACTGGTTTTGCCTTTGTAATGTGAACTGCTCAAATATTTCAAAGTACTCTAGTTTCATTGAAGCAATGAAAACAAAAAGGTATTAACTAATTCAGTTAATCAATTGCAACACGTTTTATCGTGCACAAGGGAATCCTGCCTAACCTGTCCGGGCCTCACCTTTTTCCGAAGAGCACGGGAGTTCACCAACTCCCCGTTGTGTGCCACGGCGATCTTGCCGTGCAGTGTATCCACCACAAAGGGCTGGCAGTTCTGCAGCTCCGAGATCCCAGTGGTTGAATAGCGTGTGTGACAAATACCAAGGTTCCCATAGCGCAGCTTCAGAAGAGCCTCGGGTGGGAAAGCAGCGCTCACTAATCCCATGCCCTGCAAAATGCCAGGAGGGATTATGGATTTTAATTAGTTTTGCACACAAAAACAAACTATGGTTATGTATAACACTATGCAACCATGTGCATCTTTAACAATTAAAACACAATCTGTTGTAATTAAATCATACGGTTTAACAGTGTGAATCAAACACAGAGGTGGTTCTGTTATAAACGGTTACCTTGTGGCTTGTGTATGTGGGTGAGCTGGCTCCATTACTCGTGACAATGCCAGCACTTTCTTGACCCCTGACAAAACAACCAAAGCATGAATTAAAATGTATCAGCGGGGTGCGAGGCCGATCATCAGTCAGTGTTTCATCCTGTAGTGTCATGTAGATCAAACCTGTCTGACTTGATCAATAAAAAGCATCTGGGATGAGCAACAAGACAGAATAACTGGTGTTTCTCTGATGCACAGAGAGACGCCTTGCTGCAGATTTGGTACATTTACCAAGCTGCTTCTCAGATTACAGTGGATCCTCCCCCTCTGCACACAGCTTAAGCCAGTGGTGAGGCTGCTCTTCAGCACGGAGGCGTTGCTTTCAGGCTTAACCGCCTGGTTGCCCAGGGAACTGTGCAGCAGAGGCTGGGGGGCTGGGGGAAAGAAAACGCTTCCAGGTCAGCTCCAACATGGAGAGAGGAGCAGAGAGACAAAGAGAAGGCAGAGAGGTGGTGGATGAGACAGGCTCGGTGGAGAGGCAGTGGGGGGAGACAGAAGTGCTGGCTCTGGTGTCAGTTTGGGAGGAGAGAGGAGCTCAGCATGTAGCAGAGAGCAGAGCCACGTTCGAGCTGATGTCAGAGCGTCTGAGGCGGCTCAGTTTCGCACGCAGCTGGAGGGAGTGTCAGGCCAAGAGCAGGAGTCTGGGACTTCAGAGCAGGATGTCTGACGCAGCAGCAGGCACACCAACTAACTATGGCCTGGATGGAAGGCTGCTGGAGGGCTGGGACAAAGATGTGGGTGATCAAAGAGGCATCTACACATCCTCTGTCTCAATGCATGAAGGTAAATGTAGGTTTGAGACACACAGCAGACCAGAACATGCAACTACTGTATCCTCACACACTGACAAAACAGAAGCACGTCAACTAGCTTCTGCTCGTTTGCTCTAAAAATGCTGATGGAGATCTTTTGAAAAAGGTAAAGGTAGGCCTGTCACGAGAACACATTTTACTGGGCGATTCATTGTCTCAGAAATTATTGCGATAAGCAATAATATTGTTTAAAATTTGACAATAATTAGTAATTATTGTCAAATTTAAGAAGAAATGTTGGTTAATATTTGTGTGCAGTACCTTTTGTTGATCACTGGATGGCAGTACAAGATCGTTTGAACCAAAGAATGGATAGTGAGGGGGCGAGTAGCGTGTCTAAGAAAATTGGAGGGAGGCCCCTTGACGTGACACGGGCTGTCTCTCCTGCCTGTTTTTTGGTTCGCAAAATGGACGCTCTGTGTAGTCTGAGCTCTTTAGCATAGCATTTTCCACACAAAGCTTTTAATATATGAAAAAAATCAGTAAACAAGTTCTCAGCTTCTTTTTTCAGAGAAAAACAACTTTTTAGACAAAGGCAGGTTTCAACCATGAATTTTAGAGCTTCGATAAGACGGAGGTTTTTTCTCGGCGGTCGGCCTGTTAGCTTAGCTCATAGCTTAGCTGCTTTAAACGATGGAAAAACACAATTTTGGATCATTAAAATTGATTTTAAAGAGAAAAGAGAAAGGAAGGAGTCAGTGAAGAGCACCAGAGTTGAGCCTTTTCTCATCCAGTGTCTTCAGTAGATAGACACGAAGAAACGATAAAGCCGAATCATGCGATTAATTGATTTGTTTATCGCAACAGGCCTAGATAAAGGTGTGTACATCTCCGCAGGAAACAAGAGCCGAATCAATCCAGCACTTCCGTACACTACAAATGTGGCTGAAGAAGGGGGACGCCACTGGACAGACGACGAGGTGCGGGCTCTGCTGTGCGTCTGGGCTGACCAGAACATTCGAGAGCGCCTGAAAACCACTTTACGCAACAAGCGCATTTTCCAGGAGATGGCCCGTCAAATGCAGAGAAAGTTTGGTGTGGTACGCAAATGGAAACAGTGTCGAACCAAATATAAGAATTTAAAATATGACTACAAGACCGCTAAAAGCGCACACTTGGCTAGAGGCGGCAGCAGCGCAGGGAGCCCTGGAAAGTACATGAAGTTTTTTGAGGAGGTGGAAGCAATTCTGCTGAACCAGGGACTGGAAAATGGGAGCGTGGAAATGCAGAGAAGACTGTACAATGGTGAAATGGGAGCCGAAAGGCTACAGACACCACCAGGCAATAGCAGACAGGCGACAGACGCAGACAGCGAGGTCGTCATAGAAATTGACGACGGTACGTATTAATGATGCAACACACACACAGTAGCAGTTTTACAATCGAACATAATGCATTTTTCATTTCTAGATGAAAACAGTGATGAATGTGACATTGATGGAGAAATAAAGACCCACTGGAGAGGCACAGGTAGGATAATATGAGCCTGCCAGATCGCCTGTACATCAGCAGTCAGAATAAAGTTTGTTTGCTTTTCTCTCCAGAGGTCCACTCAACACACACAGATTCATCAGGGCCTGGCCAGTACCATGTGGTCACAGTATCAGACATAGGCCGGAACTGGAGTGACCAAGAAGTGCAAGCTCTAATTCAGGTCTGGTCTGACGAGCGCATATGCAAGCAGCTGGAAAGCTCAACTAGAAAAAGAGACATCTTTGTCCAGATTGCCAACAAGTTGATGCAACAAGGCATAGAGCGTGACTGGAAGCAGTGTCACACCAAGTACAAAAACCTCAAGTACCTTTACCGGTCCCTGCAGAGGGGTAAGGCAGACGAAGCCGAGCGCAAACGCGTCATGAAGTTCTACGATGAAGTGGACGCGATCATGACTCACACCGCTAACGGATCGCCATGTGACACAACAGCTGCCGACTCTGCACATTCAAGCACGATTAGAGTTTTACAGGGAAGCAAGGACACCCAGCAGGACGATGTGTATCTGATCAACACAGATGAAAGAACCTGCAGTTCTGGTTCCGTCTCATCCATAGCCACCGATGTAGCATCAGACCCAGATGATCCGAGGATGCAAACGGTCCAGGAGCATCGTGTGGATCAACGCCACACACTGATGAGTGAGCTGATCATTTATCTACAGATCAATAGTCATTTCTTCACTGTTACAACAAAGGCCTATGAAAATTCACAACACCTCTGTTAGGATGTTCAATTTTACAAAGACAATGCAACTTAAAAGCAAGGAGGAAAAACATTTTCCTTTAAGAATTTAATGAGTAGCACAACTGAATGCACATCGCTCGCCACCTTTAGCTAGTTTTAACTAAGATCATCTTATGTTGAGAACAGATGAGGCTGTTTCAGTCAAATCTCCAAACATTAGATGCAAACGCACGTCATATTTAGATGTTCTTCTCAGAATGTTTCGTAAATCCTTAGAATCATCCAGTGATTTATTAAATATTTAGTTAACGGATAGCGTTGACTCAAAAATCTGGCACAAATTGTGCTCAGACTGTGTTGGAGATGGGTTTTAGCTAAAAACACCAAGTTTTAGGTGAATATTTTTAAAAGTTACTGCGTTCAGGCAATTTATTTCTGTTAAAAGCTCTGCTGGTTGTGGCAGCCACCTTGAATCAGATTTGAAAAGTTAATAAGTTGTAAACGTACATATGTGGATAACTTTGTTGGTACCAGCACATCTCACTGAAACAACACTCCTTACTTTGTGAAGTGATCCAGTCTACGTTCTTTTAGTGTGGAATAGATTAAACTAAAAATCATCTGAAAAGAAATTACTTGTTTAGCAGGGATATGTGTCAGATGAAAAACACTTTAAAGATGTTTATCCAAAGGAACCTACGGAAAGGAAGCGTATTGCAGTCAACCATGAATTTTTTTTTTTGGAGCTTATGTAGTAATCACGTGATACGTATGTAGTAAAAACGTGATACTATGTAGTAATAACGTGATACTATGTAGTAAAAACGTGATACTATGTAGAAATGACGTGATACGTATGTAGTAATAGCATGATACTATGTAGTAAAAACGTGATACTATGTAGTAAAACCGTGATATGCATGTATAGATGTAGCATTCGTGCAGCCAGTATTTTAGGAGGGGCGGTTCCTTTAAATATATAGTAGTCCTGCAAAAAGCCACATGCCTCAATCGCACAATGGAAAGCGTGTCTGCTCTCCACTCCAACGACCCAGGTTCGAATCCGACCTGGTTGAACTTATTTTACTTTTTTTTTTTAATAGAATAAATAAAATAAAAAAGGAGTCTGTGTTAACCACAGGCATATTAAGTCTATGGTGTTAACCGGTTCGACATTAGCGGCGTCTCCATACCTTCTCAGAACTTGTGTTGTGCGGGAGTTGTGGTCCCGCCTACAACTCCCGCACAACAAGTTCTGTGTTAAGAGAGGTGGAAAGAGAAGGTATTAAGATTTTTATTATTGTTAATATAGTTTATTGTAGAGTGCTGTTTATTTAAACTATCATCCAAATGGGTCACTTTTATTTATTACTACAATACAATACAAATGTATTTTTGGCATATTTTCAAAATAAACATTTTTTAAGTCTTTATTTTGTCTTTTTTTTTTTTTGGTACCGAAAATAAACCGAACCGAGCCCTCCTTGTAATTGAACCTAACCGAAATGTGATTTTAGCGTACCGTTACACCCCTAGTTTTTACTACATAGTATCACATTATTACTTGCATCACGTTTTTACTACATACGTATCACGTGATTACTACATAAGCTCCCAAATTTTTTTTTTTTCATGGTTGACTGCAATATGCTTCCGTAGAAACCACACACACTCATGGCAGGTGAAGATTTATCTCCGGCGAAATTTTACGTGCAAGGACAGATGTAACAGTTCACAGCAATATGCATTAAACGTTCACACAGGAAGCCCGGTCACAACAATCTGTGAAGTGCTGCATCGTCTTCTTGCTTTTATGTCCCTATCAGCTTGACAAGGTTTCAGTGGGTGTCCTCGAAGCCAGCTGCACTCACATGGCCCTCACTCCTGGCCTGTTTTGGTAGACAGCTTGGTTGTTTGTTTTAAAGGGAAGAACACTAGTACCGGTAATAATAACTCCATAACTCCATAACCTTTGACCAAAATTCTCTAACAATATGCTAGAATTACTTAAACTTAAAGAGAATATTATTGTTTGCTATATGCAAGTCATTTTTAACGGTTTGCCTTTAAAAGGGACCAAATGTGCAAAATTCACTTTTTAATGTTTTTTTTTTTTACTCAACTTTGGGCATGTAATTCTTTAAAAAACAGTCCTAGGACCAAAAAAATGCACCCAGTGGTATATTTACTCTAAGTATATTTATTTTTCAGGGATATTAATGTCTCGATTTCAAATCCTGACGCTTGTGATGTCACAAGCCGTTGGACAACCCACCCCAACCTGAGTCCAGCCACTCACCTAGCAACCCCTGGTGCGGCTCAACCCATCCATCCATCCATCCATCCATCCATCCATTTTCGTCCGCTTACGCATATCCTCTCTGGTGGGGAAGGAGCCTGAGCTAGTGTGTGAGGTTGAGAGGTTCCGGCTAGAAATAATCGGACTCACCTCAACGCATGGCTCTGGCTCTGGAACCAGTTTCCTTGAGAGGGGTTGGACACTCTTCCACTCTGGAGTTGCCCCTGGTGAGAGGCGCCGAGCAGGAGTGGGCATACTTGTTGCCCCCCATCTTGGTGCCTGTACGTTGGGGTTCACCCCGGTGAACGAGAGGGTAGCCTCCCTTCGCCTACGTGTGGGGGGACGGGCTCTGACTGTTGTTTGTGCCTATGCGCCAAACGGCAGCGCAGATTACCCACCCTTTTTGGAGTCCTTGGAGGGGGTATTGGAGAGTGCGCCTCCTGGGGACTCCCTTGTTCTGCTGGGGGACTTCAACGCTCACGTGGGCAATGACAGTGAGACCTGGAGGGGTGTGGTTGGGAGGAACGGCCCCCCTGATCTGAACCCGAGTGGTGTTTTGTTGTTGGACTTCTGTGCTCGTCATGGATTGTCCATAACGAACACCATGTTTAAGCATAAGGGTGTCCATATGTGCTCTTGGCACCAGGACACCCTAGGTCGCAGTTCGATGATCGACTTTGTTGTCGTCTCATCTGATCTGCGGCCGCATGTCTTGGACACTCGGGTGAAGAGAGGGGCGGAGCTGTCAACTGACCACTACCTGGTGGTGAGTTGGCTCCGATGGTGGGGGAGGATGCCGGTCAGACCTGGCAGACCCAAACGTATTGTGAGGGTCTGCTGGGAACGTCTGGCAGAGTCTCCCGTAAGACGGAGCTTTAACTCCCACCTCCGGGAGAGCTTTGAACACGTTCCGAGGGAGGCGGGGGACATTGAGTCCGAGTGGGCCATGTTCCGCGCCTCTATTGTCGAGGTAGCTTATCAGAGTTGTGGCCGCAAGGTTGTTGGTGCCTGTCGTGGTGGCAACCCTCGAACCCGGTGGTGGACACCGGCGGTGAGGGATGCTGTCAGGCTGAAGAAGGAGTCCTATTGGGCCTTTTTGGCCTGTGGGACCCCGGAAGCAGCAGATAGGTACCGACAGTCCAAGCGGCATGCGGCTCGGGTGGTTGCTGAGGCAAAAACTCGGGCGTGGGAGGAGTTCGGAGAGGCCATGGAGAATGACTTCCGTACGGCTTCGAGGCGATTCTGGTCCACCATCCGGCGTCTCAGGGGGGGAAAGCGGTACGCGACCAACACCATTTATGGTGGGGATGGCGTGCTGTTGACCTCAACTCGGGATGTTGTGAGTCGGTGGGCGGAGTACTTCGAAGACCTCCTCAATCCTACTGGCACGTCTTCCACTGAGGAAGCGGAGCCTGGGGACTTTGGGTCGGGCTCTCCAATCTCTGGAGCTGAGGTCACCGAGGTGGTTAAAAAGCTCCGCGGTGGCAAGGCTCCGGGGGTGGATGAGATTCGCCCTGAGTTCCTTAGGGCTCTGGATGTTGTGGGGTTGTGTTGGCTTACGCGACTCTGCAATATCGCGTGGACATCGGGGGCAGTTCCCTTGGATTGGCAGACTGGGGTGGTGGTTCCCCTATTCAAAAAGGGGGACCGTAGGGTGTGTTCCAACTATAGGGGGATCACACTCTTAAGCCTCCCTGGTAAGGTCTATTCAGGGGTTCTGGAGAGGAGGGTCCGTCGGATAGTCAGTGTAACAATCAATCACCAGTAGGGGTGTAACGGTACGCTAAAATCACATTTCGGTTCGGTTCAATTACA
Source organism: Garcialebias charrua (assembly GCA_038048925.1). NCBI lineage: Eukaryota > Metazoa > Chordata > Actinopteri > Cyprinodontiformes > Rivulidae > Garcialebias > Garcialebias charrua. The sequence continues at coordinate 31,734 of JBBPBX010008051.1, forward strand.
AGGAGGGTTCGGTTCGTTTCATTTTCTGTACAAAAAAAAGACAAAATAAAGACTTACAAAATGTTTACTTTGAAAATATTCCAAGTAAACAATACATTTGTATAAAAAATAAATAAAAGCAACCCATTTGGAAGATATTTTAAATAAACAGCACTCTTTACAATAAATAAACTATACTAACAATAATAAAAATCTTAAATACAATAACAGTCAGAACCAGATCAATAAGCAGCAACAGACTGTTTACAATCTAACTAATCAAGTTTTAAGTTTTTGTCCAAAAAGACCAACTTGTCCACATTTTCTGCTAAAAGCACAGATCTAGTTGCAGTGAATATCTCCAGTGGTGGAGAAAATCATCTCAATAACAACAGTAGCAGCAATGTGGCTGTATTTGTCCTCATTACACACAACAACCTCTTCTTGGACCTGCTCCCCAGGTGGGACAGGTCCCTGGAAAAGTTCAGAGTTCAGTCATCACAGACTTCTTAGCTGAAGGTGATCTGGTGGATTTCCCTGAAGAGGAAGAAGTCAACTGCTATCTCTGTCCCAGACTGGAAATAAAACACAAAGAGGTTAAAAAAAATAAAAATGAGTTAATAAGATTATAATTTTTAATTAGAAAAGGTTAATTAGATAATAATGATATAAGAACAATACCTCTTCTTGAAGGGTTGAGGTGGTTGAACCTCGGTCATCATCATCATCATCATCATCATCATCAGGGCAGGGCTTTAATCTGCTCCAGGGCTTGTTGACAATATCAGTTTTAACTTTTTCATAAGTGCTGAACTTTTTGACTGAAGTGTTGACATGATGGATGTTGTAGCGGGTCTCAAGAACTTTAAAGCCGGCGCATCAACAACATTCAGACTTAAATCCAGATCTTTAAAAACTCCTACAGTTTGTGTTATTGCTCTGGACCGATCTGAATTACCTGATGAAGGATGTTTAAATGCTGCCGTTAGCGGTGTTTGCAACACGCTGCTTTTCTTGCTTCTAGATGAGACGTTCACGTTTGGATGATGATGTTTCAAGTGTGCTAACAAGTTAAGACGTGTTGCTGCTGCAGATCCAGTCTCCGTGAAACAACGTCCACACACAGTTTGGATTTGTTCATGTCTTTTAACTAAGGGTTGAATGAGTACCGTACATATTTTTTAAACTTGACATTAACATAATAATACTCGAGTAGAGCTCCAGTAGTTGATGATGTCATAGGATATCAAGATACAAAAAATAATTAACTAATTAAAACCGCAAAAAAAAGTTATTTATTATTTACAAAAAAAGACCAACAAAACATTGGGAACATATATTAGGCTTCTACCATTTTTCTTACAGCAAATAAGTCACAGGAAACCCAAAACTGGTAGTTATCATTAGGCCCTGTTTACACGGACACTGTGTGGGGGAAACGGATGTTTTGGGTATGTTAATTAGGTGAAAAGTTTTGCGTTGACACTGTCGAATTCTGTGGATACGACTCTCTCCCCCTCCAACCCCCGTCCTCATGATTTCACTGTAGTTACCATGCTGGGCCTTTAGATGGCGCTGTGATTTTTGGAACCTTCACTACTACGCATGCGCTGCCTGAGGTAAACAGCTGCCTGTCTGCTTTCCTCTCTGGCTAAAATCAGCTAACTACAAGTTGTTGTCAACAAGTTAACAACAAGTTAAAGCTGGAATTTGGACAAGAGTCAACAGATTTGAGTCAGTGGGACCCGCTTCATCTAACAAGCTGCACACTAGACGCTGAGACTGTGGACCAGAACCGCTGAGTGGACTGTGGACCAGAACCGGACTTTACTCCGTGATGCAGCTGACTTACAGCAGGTAAATCAACGTTCTTAATATAATGTTTGCTTGTGTTTACTTTGATCACACAACAACTGAGTTTTTATTTATTTATTTATTTATTTATTTCTGCCAGGTGGAGAAGCTGTCGCTCCAGCAGGCAGACGGTTCGGCGCGGTTCTGATGGGTCCAGATGAAAACACAGCAAGAGTCCAGTTCATTAACGTAGTTACAGTTCGGTTCACGTGTTTTAATAGTGTGTTCAGTTTAATTCTCAGTGTTTGTGTTTAAACTTTGGNGATTTTTGGAACCTTCACTACTACGCATGCGCTGCCTGAGGTAAACAGCTGCCTGTCTGCTTTCCTCTCTGGCTAAAATCAGCTAACTACAAGTTGTTGTCAACAAGTTAACAACAAGTTAAAGCTGGAATTTGGACAAGAGTCAACAGATTTGAGTCAGTGGGACCCGCTTCATCTAACAAGCTGCACACTAGACGCTGAGACTGTGGACCAGAACCGCTGAGTGGACTGTGGACCAGAACCGGACTTTACTCCGTGATGCAGCTGACTTACAGCAGGTAAATCAACGTTCTTAATATAATGTTTGCTTGTGTTTACTTTGATCACACAACAACTGAGTTTTTATTTATTTATTTATTTATTTCTGCCAGGTGGAGAAGCTGTCGCTCCAGCAGGCAGACGGTTCGGCGCGGTTCTGATGGGTCCAGATGAAAACACAGCAAGAGTCCAGTTCATTAACGTAGTTACAGTTCGGTTCACGTGTTTTAATAGTGTGTTCAGTTTAATTCTCAGTGTTTGTGTTTAAACTTTGGTGCTGAATAAATAAATAAATAAAAAATAAACCTGGTGTCTTCATTTTCACAGCACGTTACGCACTGTTTAAAAAATGTAACGAGTCCAGATAGATACTGTAGTTCAGATAAATTTACATCTCCCACGCCAACATAAATACTGTTTATTATTGTTAAACTGTTATATTTTGCAACGTGACACGTGAAATGTCAGACTGTCCACGCGCATGCGGGCTGCGCGCATGTGGTTGACACAAAAGCTCCACGGGAGATGTTTACATTATCAGCGGGGGGTCAGCGAAAAAGTTCCACCTTGAGAGCAGGGTCAGAAAAGTATCGGTGTCATCGAGGGGGGCCAGCAGCGTCGTGTAGGCGATAAGCAAAGTCGCAAAGAGAAAGTAGCGGTTACACTCAAAATACGCGCCGTGTAAACTGGCCCTTAGTAAGCTGCAAAAGTGAAAAAATGTGTGGCACGTCAAAAACAAAACTTAAAACAGTGGGGCGGTTGACCACCCCGCACCACCGCCTGCGGTGTTGCGCATTAGGTTTAGTTTTAGAGATTAATATGTTAATAGGTTTTTATAGGTTTAGAGATGAATATTTTTTGCCTTTTATTTGTGAAACAAGGTCAGAGGAAGATGGATCTGGTTCAGTCGATTGGACCCGGTGTTACACCACATTCTGTGACCTGCAACAGTTCATGCAACACCACCCCCTATGGTCACAATATATGGTGGTCACAGAATACGGTTTAATACACGTGGGTGTACCGAAATATCGCAACACGTTCCAAACAGGAAGTTGATTCATTTTCTGTTCTGTAACTGCGACGTGATGACGTCACTACGAATACTCGACGTGAAATTAAAAAACTCGATAGAGGTCCAAGTAATCGATGTGTCAATTACTCGAGCAGTCTGTTAAAGCCCTACGTTTAACAAGAAAGCCATAATGTTCCCAAACAGGAGACCGCAACGACATGCTAGGCTGTTAAATGCTAGCGTGCTGCAAGATAATAGCGCCGTGCTGAAACACGTATAGGAACTTTAGTTCCATGGCGCATAATCTCCTTTTAATTAAATTTAATGAGTGAAAAAAATATTGAAACGGTACGCAAGTGGACCGAACCGAACGTGCCATACCGAAACGGTTCACTATCTGACCCCACTGTGGGAGCTGAAGACCCAGGAGAGCTCCACGATTGTCTGGAAAGCACAAAAATGCCAGACAACTTTTCAACAGAAGGCGTGTTTAGACACCCAAAGGTTTCTGGGACCTGTGAGATAAAAGTGGAGCTGTTTTGGCCAGTCACATCAGTTGTGTATTTATTTATATATTTCTTTTAGTGGTTGTGAAAAGGTACCAACAACTTTATACACGCCCATACTTCCCATGATTACTGGCTGGATATTCCATCAAAATATGTCCACTGGTTTCTAAGACATCTTGGTGACAAGACGTGCACACAGACTAAAATACCGTAATTATTTCACTTCACAACAATTCTCAGGGGCAGGCAGTAAGTTCTATACCTCAACATCCGCAACACTGTCAGGCAGTGGGGATTATTTTCTTTTAACTTAACTTTGCTTTAAACTTTAACTCTTTTTGGTCGTGTGCTATGTGCAGGCCCTTCTGAAGTGTTGGCAGAAAAAATCATCACTTCATCAGCCAACAGAGGACTGAAGAGGAAAGCTGTAGATCAAGGTTTGAAAGGTTCTTTTACCAATGTGTGGGTTACATGATGTCCACTAACGACTCTTCAGTCTCAGCACCATGATTTGCCATGGAGTCTGATAATCAAACTACAAACACATGCATTGTGTGTTTTGCATGAATAAATTCATTGTAAAGCAAATCATGTATGAAGTAATAACATTTAGATCCAACAGTAGGCTTGAAAAACTTGTTCTAATAAGCCTCACTGTTTTTATTTTCAGACACGACACTCCAGACGCCAGCAAAGCAACTGAAGCCAGGTCCAGGTCGTGATCCTGCTGACAAAGTGCAGGCCCAGTGCAAAGAGGAGCAGGAGCACATCCCAATAATTAAGATCAAATCTGTTTATTCAATGGCCCCGCCTCATCTACACCAGCATGCACAGGTATAATCTCAATAACCTGCACTGCTGACATGATCCAGTAGGTTGCATTTAAATTAGAGCCCGACTGATATGGAAGGTTTGGCTATCGCCGATAAGTGATATACTGGCTGAATCGAACAGCTACTTTTAAATCCGTTTGAACACTTGACGTCTTGAACAGTCTTCCTAACGTGTATTCACATTTTCTATCCTCCACTATTCACCATGAAGTTATCAAGTGTTCTACATAAATATAAATGAACAAAGAAAAGTCCTTCCCTGTTCATCGTTTAAACAGTCAGTCACGTATGGCGAAAGTCTTATTAGTATCGACCGCAGCAGAGTTTAGTTTTCTTTGTAGAGAAGTAAAGATTTCAGACAAATGATGCATTTCATTGAGGATGACAAAGATAATGTTACTAACACTGAGATATATTTGACCTCTACGTTAAGATTTATTGTTCTGGATAAAGTTTTACGTGACAATAGTCTATGCTAGGTTATCTAGGGCCGACTGTGGCTGAGTGGTTAGAGCAGTCGTCCTCCAATGCAAGAGTTGGGGGTTCAACTCCACCATCAGTCACATGTTGAAGTGTCCATGGGCAAGACATTGAACCCCTCATTGCCTCTGAATCTCCCACGTGTGTCCCATCAGTGTATGAATGTGATAAAGTACTGATTATTCTTTGTACAGATCTAGTAGAGTGCTGTATGAATGGGTAAATGAGGCACATATTGTAAAGAGCTATGAGTGTCTTCATAAGACAGAAAAGTGCACTACATTTACCATATACGTTAGCTTGCTAACTTGAGAGGCACGTAGCTAATGACAAGAAGGTTGGAGGATTGAAGAGAATTTATTACTGTTGATTTATTTTATACATCACGTAAATAAACTTACCATGCTCTGTTCAGAAAAATATGTTACAGTATTCCCTGCTGCGGCTGTGCTAAAAGTTAAAGGTCAAAGTAGTCCGTATGCGCCCTCTGATGGATACATTGTTCAATTATGTCTTTTGTAAGTAAGGACACAGCTTGTTCCCAGTGTTCATATCATGCATAATGGGACAATTATTACTGATACAGATATGTCCCCAAACGTCTATATTGACCTAAAATATCGGCCTTACCAATATATTGGTCGGGCTCTAACGTAAATAGTCCCAAGGCATTCACAATGACTCCTCACTGGCCAGAAGTGAGTCCGATCACTTTGGGGTGAGAGTCGAATCTCCACCAGGGTTGCCCGTTAATATTGATTGTGTTCATAACTTTTATGAACAGAACCTTTGAGTAAAGCCAGGTGATAGGGTCTGGTTCTGCTGCCTCGGGATTCTCCTTCTGATGTGGTTTTGTTGGTGTCATCACGCTGTGTTGTCCACCGCTCACTGGAGCAGTTTGCAGGCAAGTGTGAATAGCTGGGACAAGGATCAGTGTCTCAAAAGCCACACTCAAGCCCAGAGTATACTCGGGCACACTTCAGTCTGCAGAGGTCCACGCATACCGGATTAAAAGTCAAAGCAGACGCATGCAGGGCATGTTCATGCAAAGCTCAATTATTTTTATGACCGCGTATGAGTACTCAGTGTCACATGATAAACTGCCTGGCAACGGACTGTTTTGTATACAACGCCAATGTATTAAATTCCACTTCTTCATCCCTGGTCTGGTTTAATGGCCTTTTCTTTTGTTTGTTTTTTGCCAAGAGGCAAGCGATCTCTTCCTCCTTGTCCGTTGATGCCACGACTGAAATTGTGAGAAATGAAGGAATTTGTCACGAGCGAATTAAAATCAGAGACAAAGCTCTCTGTTTACCAGTCAGTCTACATTCCTACCCTCATTTATGGTCACAAACTGGGTAATGACCTTAAGACCAAGCTCTATGACACAGGCAGTCAAAATATGTTTTCTCTGCAGGGTAGTTGGGCTCTCCTTTACATTGGGTGAAGTTCAGTTATCTGGGAGAGAGTTGGAGTAGAGCCACTGCTCCTCCACATGGACAGGTGCCAATAGACTACCGTATATGCCAAGGACTCCCGTTCCAGCACTTCCACATTTATTACCTGGGCGGCGCACTTCCGGTTAGCAGAAATGACACGGACATAAATGAGTAAAATACAATTAATAAAACATCTACATACACACCAATAATAACTCTATACCTATACAGTATAAATCTATATAAATCCATAGCGACGTTTCCCCTTCGGATAGCCACGATCCGTTGTCGCCCTAACCCCCCCACAGCGGGGGGACTGAACAGCTGTACCCACCGGTGGGTGGACACAACAGAACTCACTTGTAGTGCCAGTAGCTCGCAGCCGCTTCCCGTTTCAGGTCGTTGTCATGGTCTACTACTAGGAGCTAACGCTAACAACAACGGCAGTGGATAGGACCCGGAAGTGGCGGACGTGGGTTGTATTGTAACGGAAGTACGTCACCGCCACCTGTGGCATATAGTCTGTTGGTTCTGGCATCCCCCTGGACACCGGTGTTCTGGACATGTCCAACTGGGAGGAGACCCCTGGGTAGACCCTGGACACGCAGAATGATGTCTGGGCCTCCCTGCTCAGACTGCTGCCCCCGCGACCTGACTCTGGGTGGAGTCTCTGAGAATCGAAGCTCTAACAGATCATGCAAGACGTTGCATAGGACTGTTCATAATTTCAGGGTTGGACACAAACAGCTACAACTTTTGTCCCTTCTCAGTAAAAGATGATCTTAGTTAAACACCATTTACTCGTTTTGGGACACAAAAGAAAAGTACAGGTGGTCCCCGACTTACGAGCGAGTTCTGTTCCTGCGAGGTGCTTGTAAGACGAAATCTCTCATGTCGGAACCCGAAACACGTGTAAGTCCGAATTTTCGGTCGTAAGTCGGAAAATGTTTGCTAGCGCTACTACGAACACTCGTTTTTCAACACAAACGTACATACTAGTTCATAAACATGCACAGAAACTTGTTTCCAAACGGTTAGCTAACACACTTTCATCTAAAAAACACATAAAAGTGCTGTATTTGGCACCCCTCACCAGGTACAAGCATCTCCTATAACAACACTTTCCTTTTCTGGACAAGACATCCCCCTCTCCACCTCTGTTACTAATCTTGGAATAAAAATGGACTCCAATCTTACATTTGAAAATCACATTAAGTTTCTGTTTAAAACTTGCTTCTTCCATCTTCGAAACATCTCCAGACTTCGCCCATCCCTAACTTTTTCCGATGCTGAGAAGCTCGTCCATGCTTTTGTCTCCTCCAGGCTCGACTACAGGGCGAGATACACTCGAGCGTCCTCACGATACGCCAATACGCAGCGTACGTACGCCCCGTACGCAGCGTAGCCCCGCGTAGCCCCTCAGGGCAAGTACGCGCAAAAGTATTTTTTTACTACGCATACGCGATTCGCATACGCGATGCGCGGTGTCTGACCTAAACTTCCCCGGCGCCGGACTGTTTTGTATGTTACACAAATGAAATAAATTCCTCTTTTTTATCGCTGATCGGGCCTTTTCTTTTGTTTTTTTGCCTAAAGTCAAGTAACCGCTTCTTCCTCCGTTCACTCGATGAATGAAATGAATGAATTCAGGTCCTACCTGGGTGCGCGATGTTTTATATATTCCCTGGTGGGCTGTGGTGGGCTGTGGGCTGCAGGAAAAGCACTCCGTGCTCAGCTGCTCATATTACAACAAGGAGAACGCGAGCGTTTGGAGCGAAAAACTAGCGGAAGTGACGATCGGAAGTGACGGTACGGAGGAAATGACGTTAGAATTTGGAGCGAAAACACGAGAATCTACGCGAGAACGAAAGCCGAGTGTAGCAGCGGCTCCGTATACGCGCGTATACGGAGTCTGCTTCAGTGTATCTCGGGCTTACTGCAACTCCCTGTTTGTTGGAATCCCTGGCAAAAACCTTCAGAAGCTTCAATATATTCAAAACAGTGCAGCAAGGATCTTGTTGAGAGTTCGTAAATTTGAACATATTACGCCCATTCTCCATAACCTTCATTGGCTTCCTGTCGCCTACAGAATTCAGTACAAAACTGCTCTCATTACACATCAATGCTTACATGGAGCTTCACCAGATTATCTGAAGGATATTCTTATTCCATACTCATCCACCCGGTCGCTGCGGTCACAGAACAGTAATCTCCTTCACATTCCGAGAACCAAATTAAGGACCATGGGAGACCGNAAACATGTGTCTAACTTGTAGTGTATTTGAGCAGTGATAATGACTTTTTGTCTGTACCTGTAATCAAGTCATTCTGAACAGAGCCTCCTCCAGACAACTCAGTGATAAGAAGTATTATCAGGTGGTGTCGGCTCACCTGTGCTGCAGGGCCACCAGGCCCAGCGTGAGGACCTGCGCCACCTCCAGCTGCGTGGGCCACTCTCCCGCGGACACGCAGCCGAACACCCCGCACTCCTCCCCGAGCCCGGACTCGTCCTCGTGCATCCCGCAGCTCCGGTTCATGCTCGTTACCGTCAAACCGTCTCGTGGCTGCGCGCGCATGCACAGCATCGAGCGAGCACGTGCTTCTTGAACTGCGTGGATTTACCTCGAGGTCAGCGGAAACTGATTAAACTCAAAATCACGAGTCCGGGAAGAAAAAAAAAAAAGTGCTAACTTTAAATCACGAGTAGAAAAATCGATGCGCTTGAAAAAAACAACTAATAAAAACAGGAAGTGTTATCAGAACAGATGTGGTTCAGATGTGGTTCAGATGTAAACACACACGTGGTGCTGGTCACAGGACGTGCTCCGTGTTGTTTTTTTAACATATGGATCCTGTAATCTCAGCAACATGGAGGACGACCTGCAATGTTTCTGCTGGTTAAAAAGTTGAGCATCCTGTAGCCACGTGGGGATCAATGCGCTGCTGTGATTGGCTGAGCACATCGCTTGGATCGATTTGATTGGCTGAGCGCGGACTTAAGACACACCCACTTTCCTCCCGCTGCATTCCCGCTCGCTCGCCTCCTTGCTGCTCACTTTGTGGTGTTTGTGGTTTGTTCCAGGACAGTTCAGCACGGAACGGCACGATGGCCTCCACCCCAGGTACAGTACACTGTAATGGCTGATTAAAAAGTGCGTTGTCTGCTTTAATGTTTTCATGTGGACGCTTTCAGAGTTGAAGCTGGGCCAGAAGCTGAACGAGGGCAAGACGAAGCAGATCTTTGAACTGGTGGACGAGCCAGGACTGGTTCTGGTCCAGTCCAAAGACCAGATCACTGCAGGGAACGCTGCGAGGAGGGATGAGATGCAGGGCAAGGCTGCCATCTCCAACAAGACCACGTGCTGCGTGTTCCAGCTGCTGCACGAAGCTGGTGAGGACAAGACACATCATCACTCAAACACACAAAGGCGTGGACTGGGGTGAAGCCACATGACTGGAAACCAGTGCTGGGGTGAAGCCACTGTGTGCATGACTGGAAACCAGTGCTGGGGTGAAGCCACTGTGTGCATGACTGGAAACCAGTGCTGGGGTGAAGCCACTGTGTGCATGACTGGAAACCAGTGCTGCAACAGTTACAAAGGTTAGGGGCTCCAGGAGCTGCAGCCATCTCATCACGTGACAACATGATGAATTTAAAGAAGCTGCAAATCAAATCAAACATGAACAAGTTCTCCTGAACTCATCCAGCTGCTGCACTTTGAAATCATCTGCTGGTTGTCCAGATGTTCTGAGGGTCGCACAACACACTGGTCTGCACTCATCCAGCACATGTTACCATTTAAATAAATGAATGTGCACATTATGCTTCTAACTTCAGAACCAAAGCTAATGAATCCCAGGACCAGATGCATTCTTCTGTGCAGATGTTTATAATGACAGGTCATTCAAGTGCTTAATAATTATTTTAACATTAATTAGTATGCATACCAGTTAATATAAATATAAATGTACTGTACACGCACAGCTTCATTTCACTTCCCACATGAGCTCATTGCAGCTGTTCTCACAAGAGCGTGCTTCACATGACCAGTTTCCAGCTTTATCTGTGCACATTTTGACATATAGAATTCTCCACAATCTACCAGAAATGTACTTTTCATCTTGTTGGTTTTCTTTAAAAAAGGTTGAGCATGCATCAGGAGATGTTGTGTGTTGGTGTCTTTCAAACGTTTCTTTGTAAAAAAAAATAAAAATAATAAAAAGAGCAGATGTACCAGTAAATGGTAAATGGAGCTTATTTATATAGCGCTTTCCAGCCCCCTGAGAGGCCCCAAAGCACTTTACAATACCAGCCATCCACCCATTCATTCATACACAGATACACCGGTAGCGGTAGACTGCCATGCAAGGCGCTGTCAGTCCTGCCGGGTCCAAGTGATCACTGGACAGACATGTGTCTCATCTTTGTTTAAAACTTGCTGGCAACAAAACCTGACTGATCATTTATGTAGACTTTTAGTAGTGTATGAGGCGTATTTAGTGTTTTTAATTTTTTATCATGGATGTATTATACACGTGTTTCAAAAATTCAGCTCAGAAACAGAAAAATGACGACATATATTCTGACTTTCAGTAAAGACTGTGGCTTTCCATATGAGGACATTCTTACAGCTCTGAATAACCTGCAAACTGCTCGTTTTATGGACTTTGTTCAAACTAATTTTCCACAAGTATGTTAAAAATGTTGTTTTGTACAAACTAAATTTGCACAGAATGAAACAAGTATATTTGGCACCAGTTCCTTTATACAAAAATATACGGTACTGACAGCTTTCTTTTACCTAACAAACTAAATGCCACAATGTTACTACAGTATAGTACATTTTTTCCTTAATTTTAAGGGTCAAGTAACTTTTGTCATGACTGTTTAAACTGTATTGTAGGTGAGATGGTAAAGTCATTGTAAAGGCTGCAGTCCCACTGTCTGGTAAAAACTCAAATGAAGCTGAACACGGCACACCAAAGCTGGTTTGTTTCTGATGAGAAGATAATTAAATGTTATGAAAATCTTCGACTGTTCTGAGTGAACAGTGGGAGCTGATCATGTGCTCATGCTCACACACGTTCCTACGACATCATTTAGCCTTTGCTTGTCTTTCATCTCTCAGTAAATGGGTAATGTGGGACCTTGTGCCACTCATGAGCTTGGTGCTTCCACCGAGCTGTGGTCACGACTGTCTTGTGACTTCAAGTGTCAGCATGACCGATCACTTCCTGCTGGACCAAAACCTAATCATCGCCCGTCTGCAACAATGTTTTCACTCCTGTCTGTTAGCGCAGTATGTTGTGAACCACTGGACAGATGTAATCACCACATGCATCGACAGCAGATCAACTGTGGAGTCAGTCAATGTGAGGTGGTTGCTGCAGCTAAGGATTTTAACAGATGCACATCTCAGCCAGTTCTGCTGATACGGAGCTAAAACGTGTTTGTCAGCTGAACGTCCTTCATGAAACAGCCTGAGCTGGACATCTCACAGTATCTATCACATGAGACTGTGAACAAATGTTTTTGGTGTTTAACTAAACGGAAGATCTTCTTGAAGTCTGGCTGATCTGTTTCATTAAACTTGGGCATGAATCGGTCTGACCAGCGTCCAGATGTTTAAGTCCAGTTGGGAACAAAACGAAACACCTGGAGGCGCCGTCACATTAAGGTGCACTTCAGTAGGACTTGCTGGAAGGTGCCGTGTGGTTGTGGTGGTGTTGACGTGTGACGGGTGTTTTCCAGGCGTCAGGACGGCGTTTGTGAAGCGGCACTCGGACACTGCGTTCATCGCAGCCCACTGTGAGATGATTCCCATCGAGTGGGTGTGTCGGCGAGTGGCCACCGGGTCCTTCCTGAAGAGGAATCCAGGGGTCAAAGAGGGTTACCGCTTCTCCCCGCTGAAGATGGAGATGTTTTTTAAAGTAAGCCTCATTACTTGACTGCACAGCATTGTGCATCATGTTCTGAGCTGCTTCATCTGTTGTGCTTTCAGGATGATGCCAATAATGATCCTCAGTGGTCAGAAGAGCAACTTCTGGCTGCGAACTTCTCTCTGGCTGGGACCACTATTGGTCGGTGTGAGGTGGACATCATGAACCGCAGCACGGTGGCCATCTTTGAGATTCTGGAGAAGGCTTGGGCAACTCAGAACTGCACCCTGGTGGACATGAAGGTAAGACAGGTGGCATCTCCATCCACTGGTGTCTCACTGACTTTTCCACGTGAGGCCCTGTTCAACGGACACAGCCTCTGAAAGCTCAGTGTGTTTTGGTTGTTGATGTGGGGGTAAATAATCTTCATTTACATGGACCATGTTCAGTGTTTACCGTAAAAATCGGGCTATAACACAGTTTTTTTTACTCATTTGAATGTCCTGCGTGTTATACGCCGAAGCGTGTTATTTATGGATTTTTTTCCCATATTTTTAGACCCATTTTTGGCTCTGATATCGCCGTTCTTCAATTTGGGCAAAAAATGGTGCAGTACCACTTTTATCCGCTAGGGGGCCACTTCCAGACCATTTCTAGCTCATGTGTCTGAAAAAAGCCTCCTCCGGTCGGACTGACTCTGTCGCTGCCCGCCTCCTGCTCTGGATGTAGCTGCTGTTAGCTGTGACGTTAGCTTCTTTCTTTTTTTTAGCAAGATAACTCAAACCACACCGCGGAGTTTCTTGAAACTTAGAGCGTAATTATTTGGTGGTCATTTACCAAATGTTAGCTGAAGAAGATGTTTAGAGCTAAAAAAAAAAATGCTCTTTTAGTTGTTAGCAGATAGTGAACAGATACCTACTGTTTGAGATAAACACCACTCGACGGATATTTTTTCTGCTTACAGAGTGTAATTATATGGGGTTTGATGTACAAACTGTTGACCTGTATAAGACATTTGAGATAAAATTTGATTTATTTATAATTTATTTTAGTAGCGCACGAGACGTGTTTTGGAAGAAGTCAAACCGAAACAATTTAAATCTAGCAGATTGGACCATTTTGTGAATTGATTAAGGAACCGTTAAGCTCAGGAACCCTTGTGCTATAATGTCGGCTAAGAAATACATTTTTTCTCAGCAAAAAAATAATAGTTTTTACCGTGTTACCATGTTTTCTTGTGAAGTCCTTCGTGCTGGCTCGCTTCTGTGGCACCATTTTCAGCAGGGCAAATGAGGCGCTGTCGCGTAGCGGTGACTCATAATAGAAGCGTGTTATTTACGGATTTTTCCAATATATTGACAATAATTGGACAAAGCGTGTTCTACACAGGAGCGTGTTATAATCCGACGAATATGGTACATGGGGCTGCAAAAAATCCCCCGATGCCCACCACAGCTAATTAAGCATTAGCCAACACAACTCTGCTGATGTCATGGAAGCTGACGTGGTAGTAGCTGAGTATCGTCCCTCACGTCTCTTCTGCGTGTACATCTGAGATGGATCACAACATTATTTTCAAGGGTTTTCAATGACAGCTGTCATTTGGGTCTGAACAAATCTTCCCCAGCTCGCCTGCAGTCTGTGCAGAATGCTGCAGCAAGGCTGCTAACCAGAACCCACAGAACTCCTGTTCTGGCCTCTCTGCATTGGCTCCCCGTGCATTTCAGGAGTCATTTTAAAACGTTGCTCCTAACTTTCAGGGCACTTCATGGTCAGGCTCCCAAATATTTACTGGACCTTTTGAAGCCTCTCTGTCCCATCAGGACTTTGAGACCTTCAAATCAAATCTTGCTGATGGTACCAAGAACTTCCTTTAAAACACGTGGAGACAGCGTTCCACGTGGTGGCCCTGAGGCTTTGGAACGCTCTCCCTCTGTCACTGCGCTGCTCCGGTTCCACTGACTCTTTTAAACAAGATCTTAAAGGTCCACTGACATGATTTTTTTTTTACTATTCATAAAATTGCTCAATATATATATATATATATATATATATATATATATATGTGTATATATGTGTATGNGAAAGTAGCATTATGAATTTATTCTCTTATGAGCAACTCATACAAAACCAAACTTGTATCAACAGTTTTCTATCAACGGTTATGTAGCAACACAATGTTGATGCATAACTTTGTATATTACAATAAACTGTATACTGTATTATGATAAATTTCACATTAGCTTTGTAGCATACTTAATGATACTTTTGTAAAATAACCGAACTGTATGACTTACCACAGCAGAGAGCTGACCAACTGTGGGGAACTTCCGGTTTTACGTCATATTTATAGCCAACCAGTAGAGGGCGCTTATAAACCACACACTGCAGGACAACTATAATACATATTTTAGCAAGAATTTCACTACAAAATAATCAAAGTGTTTATACCTGTTACATATATATATATATATATATATATATATATATATATATATATATATATATATATATATATATATATAATATAAATATGTGTTATTTTTGCAAACAAAATGCATCACTTTAATTTTGCTTTAAAAGTGATTTTGAACTTCAAGCCGTGTTTAATCATGGGAAATCCAATTACACACGAACGCACCATCTGTGATGTAACACTGGGCAGAGGGCTCTGGTCTCTTTAATAGCGGACCATTTAAAACCCGACGAATTTATCAATCTATGTGAAGATTTGAGCTATTTGTCTTCATTTTGGAAGCAGAAAATAGTTTGGGTGATGGAACAAGAAACAACAGGATCTAATTTAGGTCTGATGCTGTATCAGACTTACCTTCATGTGGAGCTGCTCACACCCGCGCACTGTGACAAGCCCAGAGCTCTGCCCGGTGTGACATCACAGATGGTGCGTTCGTGTGTAATCGGATTTCCCATGATTAAACACAGCTTGAAGTTCAAAATCACTTTTAAGCTGAATTAATTATTATTAATTAAATTAAATTAATCATTTTGTTTGCAAAAATGAACATATTTAAATGATAAAATATATATATATTTGAGCAATTTTATGAAAATTAAAAAATCATGTCAGTGGGGCTTTAAGACTTATTCATTCAAACTGGCTTTTAGTTACATTTAGTTTGTTTCTTTTTTGTTTTTCTTGTGAAGCACTTTGTGATGTCATTGTCTGTGAAAGGTGCTATATAAATAAAGATTACTCCCATTAGATGATCGTGGTCTCTTCTGGGCATGAAAGGGGACGGGGTGTTGAGTTGTGAAGCCTCTAATCTGGTTTAACTTGGCTCGTAGATTGAGTTTGGTGTGAACGTGAAGACACAAGAGATCGTCCTCGCTGACGTGATCGACAACGATTCGTGGCGGCTGTGGCCCGCCGGCGATCGGAGCCAGCAAAAAGACAAGCAGGTCCGGACTTTTCTTTGGTTTCACCTATTCATTGGCTTTTGATGAAGTTTAAAATGTTGAAAACTTGTTTGTTCAGGTGTACAGAGACCTGAAAGAAGTCACCCCGGAAGCTCTGCAGGTGGTGAAGCGAAACTTTGAGTGGGTTTCTGAGCGGGTGGAGGTACAGAGTCTTCAGGCTTCTGCGTGGCGCTGTCAGAGCACTTTGGTCTTGTGGTTCTGTGCCGTCGTCTGATGTGTGTGTGTGTGTGTGTGTGTGTGTAGCTGCTGCTGGAGGCCCAGGCCCGCGGCAGGGTGGTGGTCCTGATGGGCTCCACCTCAGACATGGCACACTGTGAGAAGATTAAGAAGGCCTGCCAGGCCTCCTATGGGATCCCCTGCACACTCAGGATCACCTCGGCACACAAGGGTCCGGATGAGACTCTCCGGATCAAAGCAGAATATGAAGGTGTGCTGTGTGTTTGGACATGAGCTGTTCATCACGGTGTTGGGACTAACATTTGACGTGCTCCTCCACAGGTGACGGTGTCCCCACCGTGTTTGTGGCTGTCGCTGGCAGAAGTAACGGCCTGGGGCCGGTGATGTCTGGAAACACTGCGTATCCTGTCATCAACTGTCCTCCTCTCACTCAGGACTGGGGGGTCCAGGATGTGTGGTCGTCGCTCCGTATGCCAGGCGGTGAGCAGAACGTTGTGCATGTGTGTGTGCAGGGGCGGTCCTAGCCTATTTGGCGCCCTGTGCGAGCAACCCCCCCCCCCCCAGCTAGGTTGCCAGTGGGGGTCCTCTCCCAGAAAATTTTGAATAAAATAGATGCCATTTCCTGCATTCTGGTGTATTTTAATGGGTTGTTCAACATCTAGTTTTACCTACATATATAAACTATTCAATAAGTATTTAGAGTTAATGGCAGAACAAGAAGTAGCCTGAGACAAACATGTAGCATTAACACATTATGAACATTATTCAAGAATTGTTTCTATAAGAACATTATCAAATATTTTATATGAACAGTAAGATACTAGCAATAACAGCATTGTGAGAGGTGGACAGTTGAACCCGGAGGCCTCCACCTCTGTTTAATGATGGACGGTTTCTTTTCACAAAGATGGCCTCCGTTATTCCTCTCTCAAACCATCGTTCCTCTCCATCAAGGATGAACGATGACTGAGTTTGTCACAGCTCCTCAGACTGAAGAAGTCTTTTTGATACAAAGAAGAATCTGTCCAGAGGACTACATTTACTGAGCCTGCATCAGAACAATAATCTGTAAAGCTTTAGCACATTTGATACAGAAAACACATTTTGACGTAAACATTGAATATAGTTTCAATGGTAAAATGGTGTTCTGTTATATGTTGTTAAAAACAAAAGTTGTAAAACCATTAAAAATATAAAAAACGTGGAGCGGCGTCTCCTCTTATGCCGTCCCCCTGCTGGAGGGCGCCCTGTACGGCCGCACAGTTTGCTCATAGAAGGGACCGCAACTGATGCTAATGCTTTAACTTACCTGTGTCACTGTGAATGATACTGTTCTTTGTTCTGGTGTTTGGCTGTCATCTTTGTCGTTCCCCTGAAAACAGTAAAAAAGAACTTTGGACAAAGCCAAAGAAAGAAATGGAGATAGAACAGTTTTTATGACACTGAAGTTTTGTCTTACCATTGTAACTGTGAGAAGTTCTGCTTGCTCCTCATCTCTCTGGTCATCATCTTTATCACTTTCCTAACAGTGATACAAAAGACAAACCGAATTATAAAATGTAACTTAAATGTAGCAGTGAACAGCTGATTGTATTTTTTTAATTGCTTTCATTGTCAAAATTCATCATCTTTAAAAAATGGACTTAACATCAGAATCAGATCAGACCAGAAAAAAGGTTGATTCGTTTATCTTTAAAACAAATGATGGAGGACACAGACAATTGTTGTTGTTGTTTGTCTCCTGTATACCTTCATTTATTTTCTTACCTGCTGTGGTACTGTGAAAGGTCCTAGTGTTCTCTGCTCTTCTCTCTGGTCAACATCTTCACTTTCCTTGTAATGACATAAAGTAACAACTTATAAGACAGACATTTCACAATACATTTTTCACATTTACTGTTTACTGCTAAGCAGTTTATGTTTCTATTCAGGATTTACCATTTACTCAAGTAATACTGTACTGGTCAACTTAATGCAGAAATATTACAAATTCAAGTATAGAATCTTACACATTCCAGCCCACAATGGCATACTCATAATTTACATTCATGTAATAAACATCATGTATTTTTTTGCAGTCATTATTATACATATACATACGTACATATGTACACATATACATATACTGTACATAAATACATATACATACATGCATACACATGTATACATATATACACATATATAAATAAATAAATACATATATATATATATATATATATATATAAACACATATACATGTTACATATATACAAACACACACACACACACACACACACACACGCACATATGTATATGTATGTGTGTTTGTGTGTGCATCACAACAGAGTTAGAACAAGCCCATATGTCAGTGTATGAATCAAAACAATATTTGGTAAACCTCATCTGGCTTCAATACTGTAGTGTGGTTTTGTAGTACTACTGAACAATTAAATAATTCAGGACAATAAATAATCCGCACTTACATGGTGTTGCATGGTGTGTTTTCCATTAGTCAAAGCTCTGTTGATTTTCCTAATAAAATGAACATTATGTATTAATGAATAACTCTGACGTCACTTATTAGATGCGTTGGGAAAAAAAAAACACATACCTTTTGTTCCATCTTCTTAATGTACGGATAGGAATATTTTGCCGCAGCCAGTCTCTTTCCTCTGTATCAGTTGTTACAAGTCTTCTTTTTGTCATTGCTTTATAGAGTTATATATTAAATAACTATCGGACGATACCTGTTCATGCTCTGGAATACTAGCTCTGCTAGAAACTAGTCACCATGCGTTTGTATTTTGGACTGAGAGAGCGCGATTCCTGATTAATAAATTCAAAAATCAGCCAATGAAAATCTGTGGCGGGTCTTGGCGCTACCTGCTGGGCGCTACCTGGTGCCAATCAACGCGAGACCTGCATTGGCACGTCATAAATGCGACACGTGACTCAAGTGTCACATTTATTCAAATGAACGGTGGCGAGGCCTGCATTGGCACGTGTCGGATTGAGATGAACGGTGGCAGGCCTGAGTCTGACTGTAGCAGCAAGCACCGGATGAAAACCATGCAGACGAATGAACCTACTGTTAGAGGTCTGTAAAATTAACGTATTTTAAAGAGCTAACATACTTCGGCTATAACATTATTTAACATTTGGTGAAACTATTAGCCAGCGGGAAGGTAAACGGTAAAGATGTTCTCATGATCTCGTTCAAAAAAAAAGAAAAAGTAGAATTGTCTTGCACAATTTTTATTTTTAATGCTTTTATATTTTGAACGTGTGGAGGAATTGACTTGAGTCTTTTTTTTTTAAACAGTGTTTTTTGAGCATGCATCACTGTACAGCTTAATAATTCAGCTATAAATGTAAAAATTCTCTAGACTACATTTGCTATACTTAAATCCACAGATATGGAGAGGAAGTTTGCTGTGGTGCAATGGAGTGAGGGAGAAGATGCTGGTATGCTTAGTGAAGTAAAAACAGCGAGCATACTAGGCTATGATGATTCCAAGTTGGACCACCACGGAAATCCAATTGACCCCTACCCAGCCGTTATCGAGTGGCGCCATGGGAAGAAACAGCGAGGAGCTTGGCCTCACTACCGGGGCACTGTAATTTTTGTCTGTGGTAAGTTATTGTTGCTATAAGTATATAGTAGAAATGTTATTAGTATAGTATTTTAGCAAACCCAGTCATGTGGAACACAGCTTTACACAACTTAGTGTTTCTTATATATATATATATATATA
>JBBPBX010008051.1:51718-63530 GCA_038048925.1 Garcialebias charrua
ATATATATATATTACATAGATAACAGCAGGAGCAGGTCACTTGCTTAGACTTGCATGTGCGCTGTGGTTGTGTGTCAAGAATACAGAGAGTCATAAAAACAGTAGATTAACTGAGGAGGTGAATTTATTTTGTTATCAAAGAATAGAAACATTTATTAAACTTAGGTTTACAACAACAAAAAAATACACAGAATTGACATCCAACTTTTCCCCACCCGCTCAAAGCAATTTATACCCGCAAAAGTCAGAATGAAAACCGCCCAATCTGGCAACACTGAGCGCAGCACTTATACTGACACATTTGTGAAGGAGGGGGGAGGCAGAAATAAAGTCACGTGCTGTTTGCACCGACAGTTTTTAGTCTAGAAGCAGCAGGGCCGGCCCAAGCCTCCATGTGGCCCTAAGCGAAATTTGGTTTGGGCCCCTCTATTTTTGCTAATAATGTGGATTACTGCAATCAACAGTCAGATGATCAGATCATTCACTGACCTAACATGAACCCATTGCAACTCTGACAGCACTGGTTGCATTATCCTATGTGTATTTTGGTACTTAAAGTAACTAAAGGGGAAAAAAACACCAGTATACAATGTATTTTCCTGCAAAAATGTCATCTGGTTTAAAAAAGCTAAGTCTGGTCCTCTGGACATTCAAAAAACAAAACAAATCAAAAAAATTGTAGAAACGTTTCGTCTTTCGTCCGAAAGACTTCCTCAGTTTCGGACGAAAGACAAAACGTTTCTACAATTTTTTTGCTTTGTTTTGTTTTGTTTTTTGAATGTCCAGAGGACCAGACTTAGCTTTTTTAGATTTTTCTACCTGGATTATTGAGCATGCATCAGGGTGTCATCTGGTTTATTAACTTTGGTGCCAACGAACTGCAACAGTAATGTAATTAAATTGGGCAAAAACAGACAAAAGAAAATAAAAATATCAAGGAAATACTTAAATAATGTAAATGAACAATGAAACCATGTAAAATGGGTTAAACAAAGAAATTTAAAGTTGAATAGTTAGTTCTTAAAACTATGAAAATATATGTAACAATTTGCAAAAGCTGAATTTAAAAGATTAAATAGAATCACATGGAAATCATTAACAAAAAATAAAATAATAATAATCTGTTGCACTTTGGGGGCTCCCTAGTGTCCCTGGGGCCCTAAGCAGCCGCTTAGTTTGCTTATGCCTTGGGCCGGCCCTGAGAAGCAGGGCAGAGGAGAGATACTGACACGTCAGCCGCACGCTGTCTGTACAGACATTTTTTGGGGGAGGGAGGGTGAGACAGATAAAAATGAGCGGGTGGGGGGTGGTGAGGGTTCTGTTGAGGAGGCGCTTGGTTCTTTTGACGGGGCGGTTCTCCCCATTTATATAATGGTAG
The DNA here is from genome assembly GCA_038048925.1 of Garcialebias charrua. NCBI lineage: Eukaryota > Metazoa > Chordata > Actinopteri > Cyprinodontiformes > Rivulidae > Garcialebias > Garcialebias charrua. The sequence goes on from JBBPBX010008051.1 coordinate 53,097, forward strand.
GGGAAACACTGACTTGTACAGTATTGGTATGCTAACAGTGACTTATACTGTATTTGTGTAGGATATTTGTATGACAATGGTAAATGCAATGATACATCACAGTGCAGTGGTTCCACAAACACACAGTTACACTTCTGTTTGCTTTATTTACTCTGACTGTCATCTACTCAGGAATAAAAACAAACAGTGTACGGCTGTGCAATTGTCTAAAAATTTAAAGTACACTGGCGAAACAACAAGTACTGTATTCTCAAATAGTAAGTATTTTGTCATTCATTGTAGTTGTCTGTTTTTATTCCTTTGCTATTTAGATACACGATATGAGTCGACACGCAAACTCAACGAACTGCTGAGGGAAAGTGAACCATTAGAGCTGACCAAGAGGGTATCTGTCCGCCCTCTAAAATATCAAAACAATTCTGAATGCTCAGATACAGATGACACTCAGATTATGACTCAAGCCAAGGTGACATAAATTTTCTTTTAACTATTTAGAGTTCGGTATCATACAAATACAGTATCCTGACAGTTCTCTCTTTGTCATTGCGTACACAGAAGCCAAAAGCTCTCCCTGGTAAGGACCCTGCAGAGGAATTCCTCGCCATGTACACTGATTCTCCGCCTTCAGTCCTTCAAGATGAGGAAGGTCAGACAGTGACTGAGTTAAAGCGGCAGATCCAGGAACTGAAGGAAGAGAATGATAAACTGAGGGAGTTGGTTGTTCAAGGTATCGCTTCACTCATTTAACAATTACACAGTCAATAAAATTCAAATAATTTAATCTATTTTTACAAAACAGAACTTCGTAATAAAGAACAATCTATATTTTTGTTATCTAATTGGTACAGATCTGCCTGAAATCGTAAAGTCTATGAAGACTGTAATTAATATAGCTGCACAGCCTAAGAGGTTCAGTTCAGAACTGAACACACCACAACTACCACCTCAAAGTTCTCTGCAGTCCAGGCCTAGTCCATCACCTGCAGATTCACAACCGTCCATCTCTAGACCTACACCCTCAAGCTCCCCATGCGAGTCGGTCATTCCTTCAAGAAGGGATACACTGTCATCTAAGGTGATTGAATAATAAAGAATGAATAAAAAAATTCATCGCTATATCCTAAATGCACCTTTTGCATGTCTCCATTAAACAGGTGGAGATCCATCCTGGGACTGGAGTGACGGTGGAGAAACTGGCTTGGGCCTATGCTACAAACGCAAACTCTGCTACAGTATTTGTGAGGCATCTGCTCACAGCAGTCTTTCCAACGGAGACTCTGCTGGTGAGCAATCTTCGAGGGGGGAAACGAGGCCTAGGGGATGCTCGTCTACCTCTGGACAAAAAAAAACTGGATGCTATCTACAGTAAGTTTTCAGACTTTTATTGTGTCAGAGTGTGACTATAGGACACATTAACAGTTTGGTGTACTGTGTCTGGTTCATTATGGCCCAGGTATAGCTCTGCTTTCGGCCGAACGCCGCTCCCTTCGCACGTTCTGTGCGCGCGCGTTCACTGGCACAGCTCTGTGTTTTTTCTCGCGTTAATTCTCGCATTTTCGCTCCAAATTATTGACATAATTTGAGAAGCCACAGCGCAGAAAAGTTTGCTGATTGATCATTTGCTGACACGCCTACCAAATTGATTGAAAGGTCGGGGGGAGAATAAAAAGGCGAGCCGGCTGCTTCAGCGCAGCAGTGTTCTGTGTTTATATCTTATTAAAAAGTTCTAAATAATAAAAAAAAAAATGGAGCAGCACCTCCCTGGGCTGCCACCTTACCGTGGTGGAGGGGTTTGAGTGTCCCAATGATCCTAGGAGCTATGCTGTCAGGGGCTTTATGCCCCTAGTAGGGTCACCCAAGGCAGACAGGTCCTAGGTGAGGGACGAGACAAAGCGCAGCCCACAAGACCCCTTATGATGAATAATATAAATGGAAACAATGTTCCCTCGCCCGGACGCGGGTCACCGGGGCCCCACTCTGGAGCCAGGCCCGGAGGAGGGGCACGTTGGCGAGCGCCTGGTGGCCGGGCTTTCACCCATGGAGCTCGGCCGGGCACAGCCCGAAGAGGAGACGTGGGTCCCCCTTCCCATGGGCTCACCACCTGTGGGAGGGGCCAAAGGGGTCGGGTGCAATGTGGAATGGGTGGTGGCCGAGGACGGGGACCCTGGCGGTCTGATCCTCGGCTACAGAAGCTGGCCATTGGGACATGGAATGTCACCTCTCTGGTGGGGAAGGAGCCTGAGCTAGTGTGTGAGGTTGAGAGGTTCCGGCTAGAAATAGTCGGACTCACCTCAACACATGGCTCTGGCTCTGGAACCAGTTTCCTTGAGAGGGGTTGGACACTCTTCCACTCTGGAGTTGCCCCTGGTGAGAGGCGCCGAGCAGGAGTGGGCATACTTGTTGCCCCCCATCTTGGTGCCTGTACGTTGGGGTTCACCCCGGTGAACGAGAGGGTAGCCTCCCTTCGCCTACGTGTGGGGGGACGGGCTCTGACTGTTGTTTGTGCCTATGCACCAAACGGCAGCTCAGACTACCCACCCTTTTTGGAGTCCTTGGAGGGGGTATTGGAGAGTGCGCCTCCTGGGGACTCCCTTGTTCTACTGGGGGACTTCAACGCTCACGTGGGCAATGACAGTGAGACCTGGAGGGGTGTGGTTGGGAGGAACGGCCCCCCTGATCTGAACCAGAGTGGTGTTCTGTTGTTGGACTTCTGTGCTCGTCATGGATTGTCCATAACGAACACCATGTTCATAACTTTTATGGACAGAATTTCTAGGCGCAGCCAAGGTGTTGAGAGGATCCGTTTTGGTGGCCTTAGAATCGCTTCTCTGTTTTTTGCAGATGATGTGGTCCTATTGGCTTCATCAGATCGTGATCTACAGCTTTCGCTGGAGCGGTTTGCAGCTGAATGTGATGCGGCCGGGATGAGGATCAGTTCCTCCAAATCCGAGGCCATGGTCTTGAGCCGGAAAAGGGTAGCATGCCTTCTCCAGGTCGGGGAGGAGGTCCTGCCCCAAGTGGAGGAGTTTAAGTATCTCGGGGTCTTGTTCACGAATGAGGGAAAACTGGAGCGTGAGATCGATAGGCGGATAGGTGCAGCGTCCGCAGTGAAGCGGGCGCTGTACCGGTCTGTCGTGGTGAAGAGAGAGCTGAGTCAAAAGGCAAAGCTCTCAATTTACCGATCGATCTACGTTCCCACCCTCATCTATGGTCATGAGCTTTGGGTTATGACCGAAAGAACAAGATCTCGGATACAAGCGGCTGAAATGAGTTTTCTCCGCAGGGTGGCTGGACTCTCCCTTAGAGATAGGGTGAGAAGCTCAGTCATCCGGGAGGGACTCGGAGTAGAGCCGCTGCTTCTCCACATCGAGAGGAGCCAGTTGAGGTGGCTCGGGCATCTGGTTAGGATGCCTCCTGGACGCCTCCCTGGTGAGGTGTTCCGGGCATGTCCCACCGGGAGGAGACCCAGAGGAAGACCCAGGACACGCTGGAGGGACTATGTTTCTCGGCTGGCCTGGGAACGCCTTGGGATTCCCCCAGAGGAGCTGCTCCAAGTGGCTGGGGAGAGGGAAGTCTGGGCCTCCCTACTTAGGCTGCTACCCCCGCGACCCGACCCCGGATAAGCGGAAGAAAATGGATGGATGGATGGATGGATGGAGCAGCCCACAGCACACCAGGAAATCTGCAGAACCTCACGCAACCACGTAGGACCCGAGTTTAATTTGCTCGTGACAAATTCATTAATTTGGCATCATTTCAGTCATGGAGTTCAATGGAGGAGGAAGCGATCACTTGACTTTTGGCAAAAAAAAAAAAAGAAAATTGAGATCAGGGATGAAGAAGAGGAATTTAATACATTTGTGTCACATCCAAACCAGTCCTGCGCCGGGCAGTTTATTGTGAGACAACGCGCCTCGCATTCGTGGTCGTAAAATTTGAGCTTTGCGCGTTCGTGCCCTGCGGGGCTACGCTTGTGCCTCGCGCTCAAACGGTGTTGAGTGCCATACGGCCGAACGCCGAGCTATACCTGGGCCTTTACTTTATGAAATGGATTTCTTAGTAGACATATAGAGTGATATAAAATGTTTTAACCCCCACACCCTGATGTAAATATCCGTTGATTTTTCTTGGTTTCTTTCAAATGAACAATTGTACTGATATTCTTTTTCCATGTCCCTTTTGTGTTCATACGTAGGTGCAACTCTTGAGCGGTGGCCTGGGACACAGCCTTCCAGCATTGGAAGCACCATCAATGCGAAGATCACCGAGCTTCGCGCAAAAAGTAAAAATGTCTCTATTTGAGATTAAATACATTCTTCAGTTAATTTGTTAGTGTGAAGTGTTGCCTGTTTTTAGCTCTTTTAAAGGCTTAAGTTTTCATCCTCCATATATTTTTCCCCCGGAATTTCTTCTTTTCTTTAACAGACTGCAGTTAATGTTACTGGGATGGTAGAATTTTGTGTTGTATTATAAGTTCAAATAAAATTTTGTAAATTTCTAAAGTGACTCGTGTTTTTTATGTAAATTTGATGGTAACTGCATGAAACCATAAGAATAGGTAATTTTTTAATGTTATGCAATTCTCATAAGCTGACATGTCAATTATGCATATAAATATATGTGTAAAGGTTCATACTCATATAAGTTTTTTATAAATAATATTTAGTTGGTATCCATTAAAAAAATAAAAATAAATTAAAGACAACATAAATTTCATTCATAAAACATGTACTTTTAATACAAAAAACTTATATGTAATTGTATTTCTTCATATATGTATTGGTTATTATTCATATATGTAAAGTATATGTTTTTTACAAATTTATAGTATAAAATGAAAAAGAAAAACATATGAAACATATATGGAAATTATAAGTTTACATATTAGATCCGTGTATTAAACATACATAGTTTTTATATTCAACATACAAAGTTTTTATATTCAACATACAAAGTTTTTATATTCAACATACATACTTTATATATTCAACATACATAGTTTTTATATTCAACATACAGAGTTTTTATATTAAACATACATAGTTTTTATATTCAACATACATACTTTTTATATTCAACATACATACTTTTTATATTCAACATACATAGTTTTTATATTCAACATACATAGTTTTTATACGATTCTTGTAAAATTCATTTTATTATATTGTATGAAATCTATGCAAAAGGTGCCACTTTCAGGAGTAAATCATATATGCCTTATATGTAGCATATAAACCTTATATGTTGTGCAATATACAAAACATACACTTAGGATGATATAAGGTTACTTGTTTTTTATATGGTTTTTATATATCTTTTCCATATGGGTATAGGCCAGCTGTCACTCTTTCAGGGATGAAGATGTTCAAATCCTTGATAGAGAGGAACAATGGTTTGAGAGAGGAGTAAAGGAGGCCATCTTTGTGAAAAGAAACCATCCATCATTAAACAGAGGTGGAGGCCTCCGGGTTCAACTGTCCCCCTCTTACAATGCTGTTATTGCTAGTGTCACTCAGCCCTCTGTGAATAGCAAACAATCAGGGTGCTAATGATCCATTGTTAGGCTGATGGTCCTCCTTGATCATGTGAGGAGCTGGTTTTGGCTGTCATCAACAAACTGGTTGATCCACTGTGAGAGGGTGCTATTTATAAGACTGAGTTGAATACAGCTCCTCAGACTGAGAAGTATTTCTGATGAAATATGAAACGTTTCTACAATTTTTTTGTTGTTGTTTGTTTTGTTTATTGAATGTCCAGAGGACCAGACTTAGCTTTTTTAGATTTTTCTACCTGGATTATTGAGCATGCATCAGGGTCTTAATCACACACTTCTTAGCTGCAGGTGGATCATGTCCTTAGTTTTTTCATAAAGTGCTGAAGTGTTGACGCTCAGTAAAGCCTGCACATCAGACGATGGAGAAACTCCTACAGTTTGTGTTATTGATCTGGACTGATTACCTGATAAAAGTTGCAGCTGCCTGCTGCCTTAGCGGTGTTCACGTTCGGATGATGTCGTTAAATCCGTTCAAGTAGACGTGTTGCTGTTGAGATCCAGTCTTGTGAAACAAAGTCCATACAGCTTTGAATTTGCGCTCCTGAAAGCTGAAACTCAGGTCGCATAGAGCAGACGTCACGTCACGGTCTTTTTTTTAATCACTCGTCCTCCTCCTCCTCAGCTGACTTCCTCAGCTCAGCTCCAGGACGCGCTGCTGGTGTCAGGTTTCACACTCACAGCAGGTGACGGAATGTCCGCATAGACTCGTCTTTTTTTTTTAAATCACTCCCCGAGACACATTGAGGAAATAAAATAAATACAGTACTACAGAAAATGACAAAAAGTAACGCACAATAATTTGATGAAAGTAACTTTAATCTGATTACTGGATTTTTAAATAGAAAGGCGTTAGATTACTCGTTAATGAAAAAAGTGGTCCGACAAGAGTAACGCGTAACGCTGGGGACAGAGGTTTATGGCCTTTTTTCTGGAACTTTTGCGATTTTTTTGCCTGTCTCGGACTGTTCAGTTCGAGGGGCAGGAGGGGCTTGTCCTTACCATACCATACCATTTTATTTATAAAGCACTTTCAACAGGAACAAGTCCACACCAAAGTGCTGAACAAACAAACACGTAACAGGCAACACAGACAATGAAGTACAACACGAAAAACATAAAAACATTGCAGATCATAAGTAAAACGATCAAATATAAATCAGCTGGCATTGAAAGCAATGGAGTAGTAGTGAGTTTTTAACCGGGATTTGAAAACTGAGAGGGAGGGGGCCTGTTTGATGAGCAGCGGTAACTCGTTCCAGAGTCTTGGGCCTGCTACAGAGAACGCCCTGTCACCCCTGCGCTTAAGGCGAGTTTCTGGAACTCTTAAGAGTACAGGTAGTCCCCGACTTACGAGCGAGTTCCGTCCCTAGGGGGCGCTCGTATGTCAAAAATTCGTAAGTAGGATCACATAGTAAATTTTTTTTTTTTAAATAAATGAATACATGTACAGTACTGGACAGTCACCAAGCACTTAGCCTATCCTAACACAGTTTTTAAAGATGAAGGAATAAGTTGAATTGTCTCCCTTTCACATAAAGGGAGCAAGCTCCCTATGGAGCCTGCAGGGAGGAGGGAGACAATTCAACTGACTCCTTCATCTTTAAAAACTGTGTTAGGATAGGCTAAGTGCTTGGTGACTGTAGGGAGACAATTCAACTCACTCCTTCATCTTTAAAAACTGTGTTAGGATAGGCTAAGTGCTTGGTGACTGTACAGTACTGTACATGTATTCATTTATTTAAAAACAAAAATTAATTTTATTTTTATTTTTATGAGATACATGCTCGTAAGTCCGGGACCTCGTAAGTAAGAGCGCTCGTAAGTCGGGGACTACCTGTACCCGGTCCTCTGACCTCAAAGCACGTGGAGGGACATATGGGTGTATCAGATCCGAGAGATAGGTGGGGGCGAGACTGTTCAGCGATTTGTAGACATACATGAGAATTTTGAATTGGATTCGAAGATGAACCGGTAGCCAGTGCAGGGAGGCCAAGACTGGTGTAATGTGCTCTCTTTTGCGTGTGCTGGTTAAAAATCGGGCAGCTGCGTTCTGAACCAGTTGTAATCGTGCAATGGTGGCTTGACTGACGCCAAGCAGAAGTGAATTGCAGTAATCAAGCCTAGATGTAATGAATGCGTGAATCACTGTCTCCAGGTTGTTTTTTGATAATATGGGCTTCAGCTTAGACAGACGCCTCAGCTGGAAAAAACAGGATTTGACGATCATGTTTACATGACTGTTGAGTTTCATGGAAGGATCCATTATCACTCCCAGATTTGTGACTTTTTGTTTTTCGGACAGGGGTAGAGCAGAAAGGTCAATGCAGTGGTTCGAGGTTGTGTCATTGGGAAGGAACAATATGGCTTCAGACTTCTTATCATTGAAGCTTAAGAAATTTAAAGCCATCCAGTCCCTGATGTCAGCCAGGCAGTCGAGCAGAGGTTGAATAGAGCCTGTACCATTTTGTCTTAGGGGGAAGTAAATTTGACAGTCATCGGCGCAGAAGTCCCCCAAGTCCTTGACTTGGGCGTTCCCGTTGGGACCACCCTTTGTTATATGATTTACTTTTGTATCCATGTTTCTTATCCTTTGGACGTGCGCCCCCCTTTTGATATTGTTTTCCGACCTCTGGGTCTTGTCTGAGCCACTTCGGGTCATTGTTCCAGCGGGCACCTTCATTACGTGGTCTGTTAGGTCGAAAATTCTGTTTTTTCTCACCTTTTGTAGGATAGGGAGTCGGTGTCCGCGCCCCTTCCAGCTCCAGTGAGTTGGATTTGACCATTTCACCCGGGCACACCTCAAAGGGTGTTTTGTTTGGTGTGCGACCTGTAAAAACATCTATCGCACACTCTCTTATTTCTTCGATGGACCTCCTTTTGTAGTTTGCGCTGACATGTACTTTCTCTCTTATGTCAGGGCAGAGATTTTTGCTGAAGATATACTTAAACCCTACCTCTTCCTCCATTTCTGGTTCGCATCTGTCACCGAAATAGGCACGGAATATTCGGTCATAATATGACCTTGGGTGCTCATTTCTACCTTGCTTGATGTCAGCCGCAGCTGGGATGCCAGGGCCCCGTGCAAGGAGTATACTGGGCAGCACGGTGGCACAACTGGTAGAGCTGCTGCCTCTCAGCGAGAAGGTTGCCGGTTCAAATCCCGGTCCGGGGGCCTTTCTGGGTGGAGTTTGCATGTTCTCCCCGTGCATGCGTGGGTTTCCTCCGGGTACTCCGGTTTCCTCCCACAGACCAAAAACATGCATGTTAGGCTGATTGGTAACTCTAAATTGACCCTAGGTGTGAGTGAGAGAGTGGATGGATGGTTGTTTGGTGTGAGTGAGACAGGTCCCTCTTGTAAATGAGTCCCCGTGACTCAACGAGGCTAGCCTGTATAAATAAAGGTTGAATGAATACTCCTTTATCAGCGCAGCACATAAAAGACTGTAGTCTTTCGTAACGGCGTCTCGTTGATGCTTCATGAAAGCATGCACTGTCCTGTCTGAGGTTAACCTGAGGTTACTCCGGTTTCCTCCCACAAACCAAAAACATGCACGTTAGGCTGATTGGTGACTCTAAATTGACCCTAGGTGTGAGTGTGAGAGTGGATGGTTGTTTGGTGTGAGTGAGACAGGTCCCTCTTGTAAATGAGTCCCTGTGACTCAACGAGGCTAGCCTGTATAAATAAAGGTTGAATGAATGAATGAATGAACCTTACCAGACAGACTTTATCATCAACTGTAGCTTCTGGGAAGCGTTGAAGCTGGAAATCAAGGTTCTGGGAAGCGTTGAAGCTGGAAATCAAGGTCATCGAGATAGATCTTGGTTTCATGTGAGCCCAACGGGCCTGGAGCGAAGGTTTGAATGCTTTTAGCTATATTCCGTAGTTCAGCCATTGAGAGAGGAGTTTGTGGTTTATTATCAGATCCACCACCGGCGTAGTCGGTGGGTTTGTTGGTTTTAGAGGCCCTAAGGGACGGCGTGGTGGTTTAGGCGATGGAGTTGGTGTTCTAGGCGGTGGCGTTGGAGTTCTAGGCGGTGGCGTTGGAGGTCTGGGCGTATCTGGAGACTGACCTTTAATTAATGCCAGACGTTTTTTCTTTTCTTTTCTTTGATTAATTTGTATTCAGTTGAGGCCAGCTTCTCCCTGCACTCTTTTAATTCTACCCGGTTTTCTGTACACTCGCGTTGTAATTCATAACACCGACTGTAGAGTTCATCTTTTTCAAGAATGACCGCCTCATGTTGTTCATGAGTCCTGAGATTTTTACGTACTGACTCCTCGTATAACTTTAAAGTATGTTTTTCGCTTCGTATGATTTCCTCACGTGAATCATTTGCCTCCTGTAAACGTTGTTTCAAACTTTCAATCTCAGCCTGTTTTTGTTTGCAAACCTGTTGATCTGCACCGTCCATCTGAGACTGTTTTAGTGACTGAACCTCCACCTGCAGCTTTTCAGCTTCAGTTCGAGCTAGTTGTAAATCAATATTGAATGCTGACTTATCCGCCTTGCGTGCTCTTTGTTCACACTTCAGATCCTGCTCTAGACCTGAAGTCTCTCTGACTTCCTGGTCCAACCTGGCCTTTAGTAACAGGGCCAGCTTTGCTAAGCGCTCCATACTGACCTTCTTTGCTTCCTTTTTTGAGCCATTGCTTGCCACTGTTTTCAGCTCTGAGTTTAATGTTGATGGATTCATTTCAGGCACCTTTTTACCATAATCTGTGAATATTTTTGTAAGCTGCCCTAAAATCCCATCAATCCAGTCTGGCTTATGTTTTTCAGGCTTTTGGTCCAGACCGTGAGGATCTGGTTCCACTGGCTCTGGATCTGACTCAGGATCCGATTCTGGATCTGATTCAGGATCTGATTCAGGATCCG
>JBBPBX010008052.1:2660-50048 GCA_038048925.1 Garcialebias charrua
AATTTTTAGTTACATTTTGTTACAATTCAGCAAATCAGGTGGGAAAAAAACTAAATTAGTTGACTTAAAAAACAGAAAAAGATAAGTCAATTCTTTGTTGCTCTTTCCATATCAGACTCAAAGATTACTGAAAAACTCAAAACGTAATTTTGTTGGCTTGAACGTTGGCCAGCTGTCATGAGAAGTTTGCACTAAATACAGTGACAAAAAGATAAACCATAGAACAATTTTACATTTAAAATATTAAATTTGAGGCCAGATAAAATGTCAATGAGACCAGATTTGGCCCATGGGCCTCGAGTTTGACATGTGATCTACAGCATCAGTAAGCACCTAAGAAGTGCACTAGTTCCTGCCGCCATATTTGTTACTTTGTCATTGTCAATGGCCATAAGAAGTTCTTTCTCTGTGGACATCAAATGCTCCTGGTTAAGTGTGCTTCGTAGTCTATTCTTGATGAACTTGAGAGTAGAGAAGCTTCTTTCACATGCAACCTGAGACAATGAAAGGGTCAACAAATATTTGTGTGTGCCAGCCCTATAACTGGGTAGGCATCTGTGAAAAGGTTATACTGTGTCAATATAAGGTAAACACAGATAACACAGTTTCTGCAAGAAGAACAAGCCCTGCTTTCAAGTTCAATCTCTGGTTCAACTGAGCCCTCCTGGCCACCCTGTTCCATCTCAGTACCATCCTGACAGTGGACTCTTCCAGAGGGGACTTTTTGAGCCTATCCCACTGGGATGCTAGACTGGACAGCTCTGTGTGTAAAGTACTCACTGTGGCTCTCTCATCAAATCTAAGCAGATGTTTGCTTATTTTTTTTAAGTGCTGAGCTCTTGAGTCCCTTAAGCCTTATCTCTGAAAAGTTTTTAGGGTCAAGACAAGCAAAATCAGAGACAAGTTTGGCATTGGTTGCAATATGTATGCATATACATGAGTTTAATGAAGTCCAAGACGCAAATTCAACAATGGCAGGACTCACAGCTGCATCGAATCACTCAACTGTCCACCTGGATACAGCTGCATCAAATCACTCATCAACTGTCCACCTGGATATGAGGCACCCCTTTCCTCAGCTCTTCCTGTTTGCCCGTTACTAGTCTAGTCGCCTGGCCTTCGGCCCGACGCTCTCCTTGCTCTCCTCGGCCATTCATTCCCCGGGTAAGATGTGTCGTTCTATGTCTTTCGGCCAGCACTGCCGGGTGTTTGGTAGATGTTGTTAGCACGAAGGTTTGGCCTCCCAGGCGTCACGCATGACCCCGACGTCGACCGGGAAGTGCGATGGTTTGCCCGTTCAGCGATTGTGTAGATTTTGTCGGTTGCAATCGACCCGTCACGTCTGCCTGTCGGAGTTTTTTCGTGGACCCTGAATGCATCGGGAGATTCCGGCCAATCGTGCTTTTCCTGGGAGTGACGCGCTCGTGTTGCCCTCTGAACAGCGGCCATGATCATGGCCATGATTGGCCGAATGGTCCGCTGCGCCCGCCCCTTGCTTGCCAAAGCTGGAGAAATAGTGGAGATGTCTGACTCCGGTCTGCAGAACGCGTGCTGAAACCGAGTGAGCTTTGTGAAGTCGCATGTTGAATGATGATGAATGCTTTTGTTGCGTATGCTTGGCGCGGAGCCTGTGGCATTACTGTTTCAGGAAGATACTTGCACATCTTTTTGTTGTTTTTTTTTTGGGGGGGGGAATAAAAATAGAAATGGATAAGTAAATAAATTAAATAAATAAAACCACGTACACCATAGAAAGAATTTAGTTGAGTTGTTGACATAATTTTGGATAATTAGTTTTGTTTCGCTTTGTTTATCTCCTGTCCTCACTCCAGCTCAATAGGTGGTGGTAATGCACCTTACAGTTGGTCTGCCAACCGCTTTTGACGCCACAACGCTGTGAGTGCCCGTTAGACGTTATTCAACAATGGTGCGACCATAGTGCATGCTTGTTATTCTGGTTATGATGGGCGTACAATAGTTCTCCTCAACATACATTAAATTTATGTCTCTATTATGGTACTCCTACGTTTCTTATCTGGCAACGCCGCTTTTCGCCGTTTGGTCTTCCCTTAGCATGCTTTGCCCCCCTATCCTCTCAAGTTAAGTCTAGACCAATGTCTGCTCTGTAGTTAAACCCATATGTTCAGGGCATACTTGGGATTGAAATTAAATCACTCTCTGACCCCTAAGGTTATGATAACAATTTAATCATCGAAACATTTTGTAAGCATATGCACAAGAATGAAATAATAGGAGTGTGACACATCCTGGAGTTTAGCATAGTGGTATGAAAAACATGAAAACGTATTGATGAAATACAGTGAAGATCCTAACATCAGCATTTGTAGTGGAGTGTCAGAGCGGCGTGCGATGCGTATGTTCGCAGTATGCGTATGGGGTCTTTGATGCTGGCTCACGGGCTAAGTCCCCTGGTCAATAAAGCTGGTCCACAGATTCGCCCATCGGGTCGGAAAATACTGTCTGCCTGCCTGAGGTTTTCATTTAGTAGCATCTGAAGTTCACGTGTTTTCTTTGCCAGATGGGTGCACTTGGAATCAGCTAGTATGTTTGTTTGCTTCCAGATGTTTGTGTTTGGACAGCTAAACTTCACCTGTCCTCTTTGCTCGACGCGTACGACTAAAAGCTTACGACTGTCCGCTTCTCCTGATGTTTACATTTTAGGACTGGCCTACATCAGTCTGCCTAGTTTTCACTCTGCTTTGCCTAGCACAGTATTTGCATTTGGAAACAGCTAAGATACATCTGTCCTCCTTGCCTGATGATTACATCCGATGACAACCTGAATGCTTCTGTCTGCTTTGCCTAACGTTTGTGTTCGCTCAGCTTCTGGGTAAGCTCTCACATACCATACCATACCATTTTATTTATAAAGCACTTTAAACAGGAACAAGTCCACACCAAAGTGCTGGACAAACAAACACGCAACAGGCAACACAGACACATCACTAACCGGTGGTGGGGTCCTTCAGCTATGCCTTTCGACCCCCTTTTTCTCTCTGGCAGCCTAAGCGCCCATGCAAATTATCTATTTCTCCGGCAGCCCAAGCAGGCTCACTGTCTCTCTGCCGGCCGTAGCGGGCCTACCAGTGGTGTAGTCTACATTTTTCTAGTGGGTATACTGTGCTTAGAGACAAAAACCTGTCCGGAGGACCTACCGGTACTTAATTTTTCCTTTTTCTACCTAGATTACTGAGATGAATCAGGACATTTAGAGACAAAAATGCAATGTAGTGCAATGTAATTGACAATTTATTTTGAATTTTAAGCATATTTAACATTGCAAAATGTCTGTGATGCTTACATTTTAATAAATGCACAACAAACCTGAGCCTGATGACTGGATCTTGAAGGAGGCCCACTCCTCCGATATGGAGACCCTCTTTTCAGTCAGGACACCAGTTGACGTTATGGTACTGCAAACAGCACATCCTGCAGGAAGTAAATAAAAATTGTCATAATTGTATATTTTTTAATATTTCCTGATACCAGTAATAATACTAGAATCTACTGATTCACTAGACTGTAAGCATGTGTCGACAATTACATTCATTATTACCTTTCATTATTACTTGCATACACTTTTGCATTATGACCAACTAAAACGTGAAAATGAAATGATCACACACACACACACACATATATATAATTTCTCATGTAATATACTGTACTAAACTTTTGAAAGATATGATTATCAGACTATTTTAAAATTATCAAGTCATAATATGTTAATGTTGGAAATATATCAATTAAACCTTATATACAAATTGGTTCCCATATTTTTTTATATTTACCTAATTTTTTGTTCCTCCATTCCAACCAGGGATGTCTGTTTTTAAATTCCCGAGCCTGACTTTCACTCCACAAGGCTGGCCAATTTGGATCTAAAAATGAAACAAGGAGTTTTAAAACAGAGTAAAAAGCATAGCATTTTGTTGATTATTGGAGTGACAGACTTTGTCACAAACAAATCATTTTTATATTCACATATTTATTTATATGAAATGTTACTGTAAAATTCTGGACAGTAACCGTGTTTCCATCAAGGTTTCTTGATGCGCATTTTGGAGTTTGGCATCAGAAAAGGTCGATAAAAACATGCATTTACTTGCTGCTTGAGCTAGCTTCAGCTAACTTGTACTAGCCGACACTTACCTGGGGAAATGCAGATATCAACCTCATTATGGCTGGTTTCGGCCGTCGAACTGGTAGGTTCTTCTAATGTTGTCTCTGTAGCTTCGGGTTCAGCTGGTTTATAAAAACATTCAAAAAGTGTAGCTTGTTTCCTTTTCATTTTGAGTCTGTCGTCGTTAGCGAAAATGCTCTACCACACCGTCTGTTGCCCGGCTGCATCCCGAGCAGCCAATCATAAAGGAGCTTCTTAAGAAACCAATCACAGAGCAGAGAACTATGGTAGTGAGCTCAGCTCAGCCAATGGCTGTGAGCCTCACGTACAACAGAGGAACACGTAACTATGGCAACCGCGAGAGTTGCGGCGCAGTGAAGAGTCCTTATGAGCAGCGAACATAATTTATCTTTATGCAACGCGTGTTTATTGTCACGTTACGTATCATTGGGCACATTTAAGTGGTTATACGGAAATCCCCAAGCTTTTCTAGTGGGTATACGGCGTATACCTGCGTATCACGTAGACTACACCACTGGGGCCTACTATCTCTGGCAGCCCAAGATGACTCAGCTCACTCTCTCTTTTTCGCTCCTCTCGCAACGCCTGCTAGCCCCATGCAACCCCAGCAGCCCGTGCGTGGCTCTTTTGCATGCAACCTGTGCGGGCTAACTTCGCGGCAGCCCATGTGGGACCATTCCCTGGCCCTCTTCCCGGCGGCCCGTGCGGGGCTCACTCTGCTTATGCGGGACCATTCCCCAGCTCACTTCCTGGCAGCCCATGCAGGCTCACTTCCTGGCAGCCCATGCAGGCTCACTTCCTGGCAGCCCATGCGGGCTCACTTCCTGGCAGCCCATGCGGGCTCACTTCCTGGCAGCCCATGCGGGCTCACTTCCTGGCAGCCCATGCGGGCTCACTTCCTGGCAGCCCATGCGGGCTCACTCTCTGGCAGCCCATGCGGGCTCTCTCTCTGGCAGCCCAAGCTGGCTCACTTTCCCTTTCTCTCTCATCTGGCGGCCCATGCGAGGCTCACTTTCCCTTTCTCTCTCATCTGGCGGCCCATGCGAGGCTCACTTTCCCTTTCTCTCTCATCTGGCGGCCCATGCGAGGCCTCATTCCTAGAAGAAGCCATGCAAGGCTCATTCCCAAAAGATGGTTGTCGCCCATTCACCCCATCCTACTTCTTAGTTAGCCTCTTTGCTACGAACTCACCCTATTCTATAAGTGTCGTTTTCTCCTCTTAACTGAAGAGAAAAATATATATTGGTGTTACTGCCCTCCTTGCGGTTGTTCTCTTTAATTTAATTCCTGGTCATCCGTTGCCTCTGCCCGTCAGTCTAATCTTCTCCGTTCCGTCGCCCGGACCTTCCAAATCTCCATACCCACCGTGTTAGCTTTGTCCCATGCTGCTTGACCAACGCCGTTTCAGGCTCCCGTTTATTCGATCCCTCCTGGCTGGCATTATCTTTCGTGCAAACTCCATCATCTGGGTCCATTCCCAGGTCTGTTCTCTAACCTTGCCGTTGAGCTCCTCCCTGGCCCTGTTCTCTAAACGTGCCATCTCGCTCCTCCTGGAGGGCATGGCTATGCTCCCTCCGCAGCCATTCAGGGTGCTCCCGAGGCTTCCCTCCGGGGGCCTGGTCGCTGGTCTTGGGCGGCCTTCTCCTCCTACATCCACCCAGACATCTCATCCATGCTCGCTGCTCAGCACTTGCTCAGTTCCTCGGTAAGCTCTCGCATTGCCAGCTGGTGGTGGGGTCCTTCGGCTGTGAATGTCGCCTCCCTCTTTCTTTCTGGCAGCCCAAGCTGGCTCATTCTCCCTTTCTCTATCCCCTATAGTCCATGCGGGCTCACTTCGCGGCAGCTTATGCGGGACCGTTCCCCGGCTCTCTTCCCGGCAGCCCGTGCGGGGCTCACTCTGCGGCAGCTTAAGCGGGACCATTCCCCGGCTCACTCTCCAGCAGCCCGTGTGTGGCTCTCTCTCCAGCAGCCCGTGTGTGGCTCTCTCTCCAGCAGCCCGTGTGTGGCTCTCTCTCCAGCAGCCCGTGCGGGCTCTCTTTGGCGGCCCATGACTCGGCCCACTCTTCCTCTGTTTCTCTTCTGCAGCCCATGCGAAGCTCTCTCTCCAGCAGCCCGTGCGTGGCTCTCTCTCCAGCAGCCCGTGCGTGGCTCTCTCTCCAGCAGCCCGTGCGGGCTCTCTTTGGCGGCCCATGACTCGGCCCACTCTTCCTCTGTTTCTCCTCTGCAGCCCATGCAAGCTCACTCCCCGGCGGCCCATGCGGGGCTCGCTTTCCCTTTCACTCTCTCTCTCTGTCAGCCCATGCGGGCTCTCTCTCTCTGGCAGCCCTTGCGGGCTCACTCTGGTGGGTCACTACCCCTCTCTCTCTGGCAGCCCAGGCGGGCTCTCTCTCTCTGGCAGCCCATGCGGGCTCTCTCTCTCTCTCTCTGGCAGCCCATGCGGGCTTACTCTGGCGGGTCACTACCCCTCTCTCTCTGGCAGCTCAAGCGGGCTCTCTCTCTCTCTCTGGCAGCCCTTGCGGGCTCACTCTAGCGTGTCACTACCCCTCTCTCTCATCTGGCAGCCCAGGTGGGCTCTCTTGGTAGCCTATGATGACTCGGCTCACTCTCTCTCTTCTGCAGCCCATGCGAAGCTCACTCTCCAGCAGCCCATGCGGGGCTCACTCTTCTGCAGCCCATGCGAGGCTCACTCTTCTGCAGCCCATGCGAGGCTCACTCTTCTGCAGCCCATGCGAGGCTCACTCTTCTGCAGCCCATGCGAGGCTCACTCTTCTGCAGCCCATGCGAGGCTCACTCTCCTGCAGCCCATGCGAGGCTCACTCTCCTGCAGCCCATGCGAGGCTCACTCTCCTGCAGCCCATGCGAGGCTCACTCTCCTGCAGCCCATGCGAGGCTCACTCTCCTGCAGCCCATGCGAGGCTCACTCTCCTGCAGCCCATGCGAGGCTCACTCTCCTACAGCCCATGCGAGGCTCACTCTCCAGCAGCCCATGCGTGGCTCACTCTCTGGCGGCCCATGATGACTCGGCCCGCTCTTCCAGGCGGCCCATGCGGGCTCTCTATGGCAGCCCATGTGCGGCTCACTCTCTGGCGGCCCATGATGACTCGGCCCACTTTTCCTCTATCTCTCCTCCGGCAGCCCATGCACGCTCGCTCTCGATTGCTCAAGCGAGGCTCGTTCCCAGGAATGCGGCTGTTGCCCAGTCCAAGAAAAGAGGCCGTCGTTGGCCAGTCCAAGAAAAGAGGCTGTCGTTGGCCAGTCCGAGAAAAAGAGGCCGTCGTTGCCCAGTCCACGTAAAGAGGCCGTCGTTGCCCAGTCCACGTAAAGAGGCCGTCGTTGCCCAGTCCGAGAAAAAAGAGGCAGTCGTTGCCCAGTCCACGTAAAGAGGCAGTCGTTGCCCAGTCCACGTAAAGAGGCAGTCTTTGCCTAGTCCGTGAAAAGAGGCTGTTGCCCATGCATGCCCTCGGGCAGCCAGACCCTCGCCAGCTCGGCCCCGGCTTTTCTTTTTGGGGGGTAGATATCCATAATCTATCTCCCTATGCCGGACATTCAAGCTCTCAGCAGTCCGGCATGCATGCCCTCCGCCGGGGCCCGAGCGCCAAAGAAACCTTAATCAATAAAACATTTTAATTGTGTTCTCTCTCTCGTTTTGTGAGTCTCTTCAGGTTGAAATGAAGTCGAAGACGCAAATTCAACAATGGCAGGACTCACAGCTGCATCGAATCACTCAACTGTCCACCTGGATACAGCTGCATCGAATCACTCATCAACTGTCCACCTGGATATGAGGCACCCCTTTCCTCAGCTCTTCCTGTTTGCCCGTTACTAGTCTAGTCGCCTCCCTCCACCTCCCCGTCTCCTCCCGGGGTTTCTGGTTCCTCGGCTCCCCCCTGTTCTGCGTCCCGCCTCCGCCGCCTGGGGTTGTCCTGCTCGCCTTCGTCTTGGTCCTGCTGCTGTGTGCATTCCTGCTTCCTGTTCCCTGCGACCCAGCCGGTCATGGCAGATGGCCGCTTGTCCTGAGCCTGGTTCTGCTGGAGGTTTCTTCCTCTCGAGGGAGTTTTTCCTTCCCACTGTCGCTTCGTGCTTGCTCAGGATGGAGGTTCTGCGCTGGTGTTCGTCTCAGGGTTGTCCGGAGCCGTCGGCCGCTGGCTGGCCGTCATTCACGTACCGGTGGGATGGATTGGACGTCTGCGATCCCTTCTCCACCACCGGGTTCGGGTCCCGGGGGGTAGATATCCATAATCTATCTCCCTATGCCGGACATTCAAGCTCTCAGCAGTCCGGCATGCATGCCCTCCGCCGGGGCCCGAGCGCCAAAGAAACCTTAATCAATAAAACATTTTAATTATGTTCTCTCTCTCGTTTTGTGAGTCTCTTCAGGTTGAATTTTTATTTGTCTATTAAATGTGTTGCTTTAACATTTTTCTGTCTCCTGTTTTCACTTCACCTCATGCATTTCTGACTCATTACGTAAATAAGCACTTGTGTGGAAAATAAAAAAACAATTAAATTTAATTACATAACACAAGTCATCTAAGAGTAAAAGTAAAAACTAAAAATATATAGGCCTACCGGTATTTTAAGCACAGTAAAATGTAAAATTATGAATTAAAAATATATAATTTGTGGGAACTAAGCTGGAAAAAAAACCATGATGGTCAATTAATTTTTAAAACATGAGATAAAGTTCTCTTTTAATTTAAATTGTCCTTTGACATTTATTTATTTATTGGTCACTTTATATATTTCTGCTTTTATTTTTAGGCTATGTCAGTTTAGGTCCACTTGACATTCATGCATGTTTAGTGACATAGTACAACGTTGTGACATTAGCTTAATTTATTATGCTAGATTTTAATTTATATCATTACCTGTTGCTTCTTCGGTCTGTCTCTGAAAAACTGTCTGTAAGCTTTGCACATTTGGCAGCTTCCTCTTGTAACTTCTTTCTTTTCTTCAACCTGACTTTTTCAGCTCCACCTGGCCTCTTCCTATCCATTTTTATTGCTAATTAGCAGTTTGGACTCCGCGCTGCTCCATCACCAGATGTTTTGGAAAATAACCGTGCTTCACTCCTGGGTTGGACTCAACCAACGGTGAACTTTCAGGGGTGTTTTTTATCAAATGGTAGCTCCCAAACTGCCGGCCCAGTGCAGCAACAGTGCAGCGCAGTCTCTTAAAGGGATCAGTGCTGCAGCCTCTTAAAGGGAGGGACAAGTCGATTTTGAGCAGATTTATTCAACCGTCATCATTTTCCCCGTGCGCCTATCGGCCCATTCTTAAAGCGGCCCATCGGGATTTCTCCCGAACTTCCCGATGGCCACTCCGCCCTTGCATGTGTTGCACCTCGTTCCCTTCCTTCAGGGAACATGGGTTATGATGCATAACCTTCACTTCCCTTATCAGTCAGTCCACTCAGTGCAACATATGACTATGGGAACGTAATTCAATCATGCCCTGGAAATGCTCTGGAAATGCATGCTTGTGAGAACTTATGCCTTAGACTACAGGCGCAAGCTGCTCATTTCTCTGTGATAGAGAGAACAGCCTGAGTTACGTCACATGCTGTGACATCTAAACTGTAGTGTTTTACAAACGTGTTTGATGATACCCAGTTAGCAGTTGCACATATATCTGCTACTAGAAGACCTCTGAATAGGGCCCAGGAAGTGGCTAGGCCTCGGGTATAGTGAGCATGTACCCCACTGGGCACCTGCTGACCTTTGTTGCTGTATGCCCTTTTTATGGCCTCAGTCACCCAGTGTGAGAGGCGCTGTTTTGACAGGGACCTGCCTGCAGCAGGATTAGCAAAGCATATGAATAACTGGTTTGTTTTGCACCAACTGCCAGTCCTCTCCATGTAGACGCTCAGGGCCCTAACAGGGAAGAGCGCATTCAAACGCCTCTGTTCTGCATTCAGAACTGGGGAGGGGAGGGGGAAGGAAAAGTTGACAGTTCGAAGTCTAGACTCTTGGGATTTAGAGTCGGGACTTTTGGCACGTATGCAAGGTTTGGACGTAGGGTGACCTTTGACCCGTCTGGGACAAATCTGGTACACATTGGATGTACAGACAATGCGTGGAGGTCACCCACGCGTTTTGCTAAGCACAGAGCTAAGAGCAATGCAGTCTTATAAGATAACAAATCTATCTTAATGCTGCTAAGAGGCTCGAATGGAGGCTCACACAAAGCATCCAGGACTAATTGTAGGTCCCACTGAAGGGCCAAAGTCCTGCTTGGAGGTCTCTTCCTCAGCACGCCCTTTATGAACCGTATCATGAGAGGGTGGGCACCAGGCGATTTACCTCCCCAGCCTTCGTGGCATGCCGAAATGGCTGATAAAAAGACCTTAATGGTGGAGAAAGAGCAACCCTTCTCCAGCAGGTCCTGTAGAAAGGTGAGGAGCTGGATCAAGTCACAGCAATATGAGATAATATTCATCTCTAGACACCAGACCTCAAAAACACGCCACTTGCAAGCGTAGAGGGTCTGAGTAGACTGTGCTCTCGCTCCCTGTATTGTGTTTACCACATTACTGGGCAGGCCGGAGTTCATTAGCCGGTCCTTGTCAGCGGCCAGGCCCAGAGTTGCCACAGTTCTGGGTGTGGATGCAGGATCTGCCCATGGGTCTGGGTCAGCAGGTCCCTGTGTGGGGGAAGCTGCCATGGTGTCCTCGCCAGCAGTGAAATCACCTCTGGGAACCATGCTTTCTGCGGCCACCTGGGAGCTATCAGTATCAGAGAGAGAGCTCACCTGCATACACATTCCAGCGTCACCTGAATCAGGGGAACAGGTGGAAACGCGTAATACAGCCTCCCCGCTGGTCAGCTGTACATCAGGGCATCTGTCCCCAGCGGTGCATCTGTCTCCCTTATCGAATGATACAGGGCGCAGTGCGTGTTGTAGCTGCAAGCGAACAAATCTACGTCGGCCCTCCCGTAACATGCCCAGACCTGGACCACGATGTGTGGATTCAGCCGCCATTCCGAGGGGAGGAGGGGCCCTCTTGAGAGGGCATCTGCCCTGTGATTCAGCTCGACCGGGATGTGGGTCACACTCAGCAACAAGATTCAGGAGCTGCACCATGTGAGCAGTTTCTGCGTCAACCTGAGGAGTGGTTGGGACCTTGTCCCACCTTCTCTGTTGATATAGGTGACCATGGTCCTGTTGTCTGATCTTATCAAGACATGTTGCTGTGCAACTAGCCCCTTCCTATAAAAGTGTTTCAGAGTCAAAAACACTGCTCTGAGTTCCAGACCCCGCGGGTGTGCTGGTTTCTGCAGATACCTCCCCACCCTGTTTTTGACGTGTCTGTTGTGACCAGGACTCGGGACAATACCCTCCCCAGTGTGACGCCTTTGCTGAACACTGTGGGATCCTTCCATGGCTCCAAAGCCTTCATGTACTCCGGGCCAATCAGTTTCCCCCTCGTTCGCTAAGGGGGGAGGGGGTGGGGGGCAAGTTGCAATAGTTTGTTGATCCATATCTGTAGAGGGCGCATTTTTAATAAGGCCAGAGCCACGCAGACGATAGCTGTTGCCAACAGGCCCAGGAGACGCTGGCACAGCTTGAGAGACACCGTCTGACCTATTATTATTGACATGCTTTGCATAAAAAAGGTGCTGTGTTTTTTTATTTATTTTTTAAGTCGACACACAGGACACTATGTGTTTTCTGAGACTTTATTGCTGTGCTTAAAGAACAATTTGTCTTTTTTACACAAGAGTGATTTTTTGTGCACACATGATTTACACCAGAAAAACGTGGTTTTTTAAACACAAAGTCTGGCATTAAAAGTTCAGTCTCCCTTTTGTCCTCATGGGTGGGAGCACCTGAAAAATAGCGAAGCGGTCCTACATCAGACCGACTTCTGCTTTCGGTCCCGGTTCGCTGATGAGGACCTCGGTGGGCCCGCCTGACGCGGAAGAAATCTGTGCCTTGTCCAGGCTTGGCCAGCCTGGGCCGGCACTGCAGCGGGCTTCGACTGTTGCTCTCCCTCCAGTGCCGGACGTTTCTGTGGGGGACTGCGTGTGCTGAATGGTGTCGAGGCTGCGCGCCCCTGTGTCCACTAGTGTATCTGGGTTGCACGAAAAGCTTTCTGGGCATCCCTTCACGCAAGGCCTCTTCCTGTTTTCTTCTTTGTTTCAGCCTGCTCTGAATCCTTTCAAGAGCACCGCCGAAAATCCCCGTGGGCTAGATGGGGTGATGGAGGAACGGGATCCGCTGGCCATCTGGCAGGTCTGTCAGCGTTAACCACAAATGGCGACGATGAGCGATGAAAATCTTGGCCATACTCCTCCCCTGAGTGATGGCAGCTGTCCCCATGAGGCGGAGAATAAAGTCTGTTGCCTTGCGGGCCTCCTCCAGAACCTTGGTCGCCTTCTTTTCCCTGTCCCAAAGAAGGCAACGCCCGCATGCCTCAATGACTATCGCCCAGTAGCACTCACCCCCATCCTGATGAAGTGCTTTGAACGGCTAGTCATGAAAAGCATCACATCTGTCCTCCCTGCCTCCCTGGATCCCTTCCAATTTGCATACCGACCTAATCGCTCAACCGACGATGCCATCTCCTCTGCCCTCCACACAGCTCTCACACATCTGGACACGAAGGACTCTTATGTTAGAATGCTGTTCATCGACTTCAGCTCGGCATTCAACACCATCATCCCCCAACAGCTCATCCTTAAACTGGACAGTCTGGGGCTGAACACCTCAATGTGTAACTGGCTGCTAGACTTCCTGACCGGGAGACCACAGACAGTACGGGTCGGGAGTAACACATCTAGCACCATCACATTGAACACAGGGGCCCCACAAGGATGTGTGCTGAGCCCCCTTCTATTCACCCTGCTAACACACAACTGCACACCATCATACAGCTCCAACCACTTCATCAAGTTTGCGGACGACACAACAGTGGTGGGTCTCATCAGCAACAACGAGACAGACTACAGGAACGAGGTGAGCCGCCTGGCCTTGTGGTGCGGATACAACAATCTCACTCTCAACGTGGAGAAGACAAAGGAGATTGTTGTGGACTTCAGGAAGAGGGATGCACAACATGCCCCTCTGACCATCAACAGCACCGCAGTGGAGAGAGTAGACAGCACCAAGTTCCTGGGAGTGCACGTCTCAGAGGACCTGTCCTGGAGCAGGAACACTGCAGCACTGGCAAAGAAGGCTCACCAGCGCCTCTACTTTCTCCGCAAGCTGAAAAGGGCTGGAGCTTCAACCCCCATCATGTGCACCTTCTACAGAGGTGCCATAGAAAGTGTCCTGACCAGCTGCATCACTGTGTGGTTTGGTGCATGTACTGCATCCTGCCGCAAGAGCCTCCAGCGCATCGTGAGAGCAGCTGAGAAGATCGTCGGCACCTCCTTGCCCTCACTGCAGGACTTACACAGCAACCGCCTCACTCGGAAAGCCCACTGCATGGCAGGTGATCCCACACACCCACTACACAGCTGCTTCAGACTGCTGCCATCAGGGAGGAGACTGAGGAGTCTCCAGGCTCGAACCAGCAGACTGAGAGACAGCTCTGTTCATCAGGCAGTCAGGATGCTAAACTCTCTGCCTGCTCTGCCTCCCCTCCCATTTGAACTGCCTTAACACAAAAAACTTTCTCACACATTACCACACAACACAAAGATTTTAACACTGGACCCTGTGTCATCAAACGGGTTATTCACTAAACTCTCGGTCATGTGCTCATTCAGTTTGCACTACTTCTCATATTTGCACTAATGTTTGTATTACATTACTGCCTATAGTCATACTACTGTTTACATTCACTGTTTACATTTATTAATACTGTTTACATTTATTACTACTGTTTACATTTATTACTACTGTTTACATTTACACTACTTTTATATCTACACTACTGCTGATACATATACAGTATTCTCTGACTAGCCTTATTTAAGGATGCCCAATGTGCCTTACTGCATATGCCACTTTGCCTCTATACCAACATCAACTACCTCATACATATACTGTGTACATTAACTCATATGCTGCTTTGCCACTCTTTGCAAATGTCAATGCTAGAACCTTCAGTTTATTTTATAGATATACTTTTTATACTTTTTATACTACTATGCAAAAACTCAGGACAGTATTACACTTTTATTATTTCATTTTATGCTTATGTTCATTAAATGTTTAGTGTTTTAGTGTTGGTGTAAATTTTCATACTTTTATACTACTATGCAAAAACTCAGGACAGTGTTACACTTTTACTATTTTATGCTTATGTTTATTAAATGTTTCAGTGTTTTAGTGTTTAAATGGTTACTGTTGCACCGAGGGACTGAGAGAAACGCAATTTCAATCCTGTGTATGTCCTGTACATATTGCAGTTCTGACAATAAAGTTGACTTTGACTTTTTTGTTGGAGGTCTGCTGTAGCTCCTGAAGCTTTTCCGCCAAGTAGGCTTGCATCATAGTTGAAGCGTTCATGGCGCGGACCGCAAGGCCTTGTGCTCGGTAATACTTTTTGAGCTGCAAAGCTGACACGCGGCAGGCCTTGCTAGGCAGAGTTGGTCTGGAGCCCGAAGTCCTGGGGGCTAAATGGACCGCCAACGTGTCCTCCATCTGGGAGATGTTAGCCATTCCCACCGCCTCCATGCCGGCAACGTCCAGGAACTGGGAGAGAGGCAAAGTCATTGGAGCCCTGGGTTCAGCCCAAGTACGTGTCAGCTTCGTCTGGAAGTCGGGAAAAATAGGCATCCTGTGCCTCATGGCCGACTGCTACTTGGCGAACCAGAAGTTCCCCGCCAACCTCGTTACCTGTTGTCAAGGGGGGTGGTTCTGGCCAATTAATCCGTAGCGCGTCCGCTGCTCTGCAACACAGCTCAAACAGAGCAGGGACAGACACATCAGTCTCTGGTTGACCTGCCGTGGGGTTCTGGGAGAAGTCCTTGTCTTCTCCTTCATCCTCGTTTTCGGCTTTGTCATCAGTTAGCTCGCCCGAGGCTGTTAGCGAGAGCTCATCTGCTCGTAACAAGTCCCTCGTGTCGAACTCAGCGGTGGAGTCCCCGACGGGGGCCACCATGTCCATGTTTTTTCCCCAGTTGACTTGACCGCTGTCTTCCAGCTCAACAGACTCAAACGCCGCAGTGGGAGTGAGCGCTTCAGTGAGGAACGGTTCCCGTGCTGCAGTGGAGCCGCCCATAACTTTGACCACAAAGTCCATGTGCCTCAGTCTCACGGCCTCAAGCAGCTGGTTGCAGTGAGGGTAGGACTCGGGGGAGTCCAACGCTGTTTTCGTGTGTAGCATCCCTAAGCAGACGGGACAGGCCTCGTGGATGTCCACCGTTGAAAGGGAATAACCACATCCGCTGGGGCAGGCTCGGGAGCCGGGGCTCGCTGGCCTGCTGGTCTTGTTGGAGTTCTTCGACTTTCTCTTGCTCTTCTCCGGAGCCATGGCTGAGATGAGATGTCGAGTTGTAGCCAGTTAGCCGTCCGCTAAACGTGGTCCGAAGAAGTCCTCTCGTCGAGCTGCTCTCGGTGGCTAGCCTGTTATCTCGTTAGCTACGCAGGTAGCGTGTGGCGCAGATAGCATCTCGTTAGCCGAGCTACGAAAAGAGCAGAAGAAAACCTCGAAAGTTAAAGTTGACGACAGTAGGTTAGCTTCCGCTAACCCAAGTGCTTGCAGGGAGGTTCTCTGTAACGCTCAGGGTAGGGAGCAAGCTCACCTGAAGTCGAGCGATCCAGTCACAGAGAGTCCTGCGAAGTTCAGGTGTGAAGCGAGGTGAAGGGCAAAAGAGGATGAGTGTGGAGCATCAGCCTCTTTTATGCAAAGAGGGTGTGGCCTCCTTGCTGACGCTGACGCCCACCTGCCTTAAAAGGCGTGATTGTATTACTTCAGGTGAACCGCGCGGGGGCGCAATTCCCATAGTCATATGTTGCACTGAGTGGACTGACTGATAAGGGAACATCAGCTACTTGTACCACATTCGGTGCAATGTGGAGCAGGAATGAATAATCAAAATAATCATATACAGCAGTCCCTCGTTTATGTTTATTAAATTTGTTCATTTTTTTAAACAAAAAACACAATACAAAACAATCCCATAAACGATAACATACAAAATATAAAAATGAAAGGTAGCAGAAAGAAGAAAAAATCTTATTATATCTGCCCTTTTTTCAAACAATCAGTTCAAACAATAATAATCTTCCAATAACAGAACAAAATGATTAACTCTTTCTAATTTTCTAACTAATACAATACGCTACTTACGCTACTATATATATATTATATATATATATATATTTATATATATTATATATATATATATATTTAACAATTTAGTTTTGATAATTTTCTTAAATGTACACATTGACTTGGCATTTTTAACTTCATTCTCCAAACCATTCCATAATCCAATTCCCTGAATCGCGGGTTCCGCTGGCCATCTGGCAGGTCTGTCAGCGTTAACCACAAATGGCGACGATGAGCGATGAAAATCTTGGCCATACTCCTCCCCTGAGTGATGGCAGCTGTCCCCATGAGGCGGAGAATAAAGTCTGTTGCCTTGCGGGCCTCCTCCAGAACCTTGGTCGCCTTCTTTTCCCTGTCCCAAAGAAGGTAACGCCCGCATGCCTCAATGACTATCACCCAGTAGCACTCACCCCCATCCTGATGAAGTGCTTTGAACGGCTAGTCATGAAAAGCATCACATCTGTCCTCCCTGCCTCCCTGGATCCCTTCCAATTTGCATACCGACCTAATCGCTCAACCGACGATGCCATCTCCTCTGCCCTCCACACAGCTCTCACACATCTGGACACGAAGGACTCTTATGTTAGAATGCTGTTCATCGACTTCAGCTCGGCATTCAACACCATCATCCCCCAACAGCTCATCCTTAAACTGGACAGTCTGGGGCTGAACACCTCAATGTGTAACTGGCTGCTAGACTTCCTGACCGGGAGACCACAGACAGTACGGGTCGGGAGTAACACATCTAGCACCATCACATTGAACACAGGGGCCCCACAAGGATGTGTGCTGAGCCCCCTTCTATTCACCCTGCTAACACACGACTGCACACCATCATACAGCTCCAACCACTTCATCAAGTTTGCGGACGACACAACAGTGGTGGGTCTCATCAGCAACAACGAGACAGACTACAGGAACGAGGTGAGCCGCCTGGCCTTGTGGTGCGGACACAACAATCTCACTCTCAACGTGGAGAAGACAAAGGAGATTGTTTTGGACTTCAGGAAGAGGGATGCACAACATGCCCCTCTGACCATCAACAGACCGCAGTGGAGAGAGTAGACAGCACCAAGTTCCTGGGAGTGCACGTCTCAGAGGACCTGTCCTGGAGCAGGAACACTGCAGCACTGGCAAGAAGGCTCACCAGCGCCTCTACTTTCTCCGCAAGCTGAAAAGGGCTGGAGCTTCAACCCCCATCATGTGCACCTTCTACAGAGGTGCCATAGAAAGTGTCCTGACCAGCTGCATCACTGTGTGGTTTGGTGCATGTACTGCATCCTGCCGCAAGAGCCTCCAGCGCATCGTGAGAGCAGCTGAGAAGATCGTCGGCACCTCCTTGCCCTCACTGCAGGACTTACACAGCAACCGCCTCACTCGGAAAGCCCACTGCATGGCAGGTGATCCCACACACCCACTACACAGCTGCTTCAGACTGCTGCCATCAGGGAGGAGACTGAGGAGTCTCCAGGCTCGAACCAGCAGACTGAGAGACAGCTCTGTTCATCAGGCAGTCAGGATGCTAAACACTCTGCCTGCTCTGCCTCCCCTCCCATTTGAACTGCCTTAACACAAAAAACTTTCTCACACATTACCACACAACACAAAGATTTTAACACTGGACCCTGTGTCATCAAACGGGTTATTCACTAAACTCTCAGTCATGTGCTCATTCAGTTTGCACTACTTCTCATATTTGCACTAATGTTTGTATTACATTACTGCCTATAGTCATACTACTGTTTACATTCACTGTTTACATTTATTAATACTGTTTACATTTATTACTACTGTTTACATTTATTACTACTGTTTACATTTACACTACTTTTATATCTACACTACTGCTGATACATATACAGTATTCTCTGACTAGCCTTATTTAAGGATGCCCAATGTGCCTTACTGCATATGCCACTTTGCCTCTATACCAACATCAACTACCTCATACATATACTGTGTACATTAACTCATATGCTGCTTTGCCACTCTTTGCAAATGTCAATGCTAGAACCTTCAGTTTATTTTATAGATATACTTTTTATACTTTTTATACTACTATGCAAAAACTCAGGACAGTATTACACTTTTATTATTTCATTTTATGCTTATGTTCATTAAATGTTTAGTGTTTTAGTGTTGGTGTAAATTTTCATACTTTTATACTACTATGCAAAAACTCAGGACAGTGTTACACTTTTACTATTTTATGCTTATGTTTATTAAATGTTTCAGTGTTTTAGTGTTTAAATGGTTACTGTTGCACCGAGGGACTGAGAGAAACGCAATTTCAATCCTGTGTATGTCCTGTACATATTGCAGTTCTGACAATAAAGTTGACTTTGACTTTTTTGTTGGAGGTCTGCTGTAGCTCCTGAAGCTTTTCCGCCAAGTAGGCTTGCATCATAGTTGAAGCGTTCATGGCGCGGACCGCAAGGCCTTGTGCTCGGTAATACTTTTTGAGCTGCAAAGCTGACACGCGGCAGGCCTTGCTAGGCAGAGTTGGTCTGGAGCCCGAAGTCCTGGGGGCTAAATGGACCGCCAACGTGTCCTCCATCTGGGAGATGTTAGCCATTCCCACCGCCTCCATGCCGGCAACGTCCAGGAACTGGGAGAGAGGCAAAGTCATTGGAGCCCTGGGTTCAGCCCAAGTACGTGTCAGCTTCGTCTGGAAGTCGGGAAAAATAGGCATCCTGTGCCTCATGGCCGACTGCTACTTGGCGAACCAGAAGTTCCCCGCCAACCTCGTTACCTGTTGTCAAGGGGGGTGGTTCTGGCCAATTAATCCGTAGCGCGTCCGCTGCTCTGCAACACAGCTCAAACAGAGCAGGGACAGACACATCAGTCTCTGGTTGACCTGCCGTGGGGTTCTGGGAGAAGTCCTTGTCTTCTCCTTCATCCTCGTTTTCGGCTTTGTCATCAGTTAGCTCGCCCGAGGCTGTTAGCGAGAGCTCATCTGCTCGTAACAAGTCCCTCGTGTCGAACTCAGCGGTGGAGTCCCCGACGGGGGCCACCATGTCCATGTTTTTTCCCCAGTTGACTTGACCGCTGTCTTCCAGCTCAACAGACTCAAACGCCGCAGTGGGAGTGAGCGCTTCAGTGAGGAACGGTTCCCGTGCTGCAGTGGAGCCGCCCATGACTTTGACCACAAAGTCCATGTGCCTCAGTCTCACGGCCTCAAGCAGCTGGTTGCAGTGAGGGTAGGACTCGGGGGAGTCCAACGCTGTTTTCGTGTGTAGCATCCCTAAGCAGACGGGACAGGCCTCGTGGATGTCCACCGTTGAAAGGGAATAACCACATCCGCTGGGGCAGGCTCGGGAGCCGGGGCTCGCTGGCCTGCTGGTCTTGTTGGAGTTCTTCGACTTTCTCTTGCTCTTCTCCGGAGCCATGGCTGAGATGAGATGTCGAGTTGTAGCCAGTTAGCCGTCCGCTAAACGTGGTCCGAAGAAGTCCTCTCGTCGAGCTGCTCTCGGTGGCTAGCCTGTTATCTCGTTAGCTACGCAGGTAGCGTGTGGCGCAGATAGCATCTCGTTAGCCGAGCTACGAAAAGAGCAGAAGAAAACCTCGAAAGTTAAAGTTGACGACAGTAGGTTAGCTTCCGCTAACCCAAGTGCTTGCAGGGAGGTTCTCTGTAACGCTCAGGGTAGGGAGCAAGCTCACCTGAAGTCGAGCGATCCAGTCACAGAGAGTCCTGCGAAGTTCAGGTGTGAAGCGAGGTGAAGGGCAAAAGAGGATGAGTGTGGAGCATCAGCCTCTTTTATGCAAAGAGGGTGTGGCCTCCTTGCTGACGCTGACGCCCACCTGCCTTAAAAGGCGTGATTGTATTACTTCAGGTGAACCGCGCGGGGGCGCAATTCCCATAGTCATATGTTGCACTGAGTGGACTGACTGATAAGGGAACATCAGCTACTTGTACCACATTCGGTGCAATGTGGAGCAGGAATGAATAATCAAAATAATCATATACAGCAGTCCCTCGTTTATGTTTATTAAATTTGTTCATTTTTTTAAACAAAAAACACAATACAAAACAATCCCATAAACGATAACATACAAAATATAAAAATGAAAGGTAGCAGAAAGAAGAAAAAATCTTATTATATCTGCCCTTTTTTCAAACAATCAGTTCAAACAATAATAATCTTCCAATAACAGAACAAAATGATTAACTCTTTCTAATTTTCTAACTAATACAATACGCTACTTACGCTACTTATATATATATATATATTTATATATTTATATATATATATATATTTAACAATTTAGTTTTGATAATTTTCTTAAATGTACACATTGACTTGGCATTTTTAACTTCATTCTCCAAACCATTCCATAATCCAATTCCCTGAATCGCGGGTTCCGCTGGCCATCTGGCAGGTCTGTCAGCGTTAACCACAAATGGCGACGATGAGCGATGAAAATCTTGGCCATACTCCTCCCCTGAGTGATGGCAGCTGTCCCCATGAGGCGGAGAATAAAGTCTGTTGCCTTGCGGGCCTCCTCCAGAACCTTGGTCGCCTTCTTTTCCCTGTCCCAAAGAAGGTAACGCCCGCATGCCTCAATGACTATCACCCAGTAGCACTCACCCCCATCCTGATGAAGTGCTTTGAACGGCTAGTCATGAAAAGCATCACATCTGTCCTCCCTGCCTCCCTGGATCCCTTCCAATTTGCATACCGACCTAATCGCTCAACCGACGATGCCATCTCCTCTGCCCTCCACACAGCTCTCACACATCTGGACACGAAGGACTCTTATGTTAGAATGCTGTTCATCGACTTCAGCTCGGCATTCAACACCATCATCCCCCAACAGCTCATCCTTAAACTGGACAGTCTGGGGCTGAACACCTCAATGTGTAACTGGCTGCTAGACTTCCTGACCGGGAGACCACAGACAGTACGGGTCGGGAGTAACACATCTAGCACCATCACATTGAACACAGGGGCCCCACAAGGATGTGTGCTGAGCCCCCTTC
Organism: Garcialebias charrua; assembly: GCA_038048925.1. NCBI lineage: Eukaryota > Metazoa > Chordata > Actinopteri > Cyprinodontiformes > Rivulidae > Garcialebias > Garcialebias charrua. The sequence goes on from JBBPBX010008052.1 coordinate 24,033, forward strand.
TATTCACCCTGCTAACACACAACTGCACACCATCATACAGCTCCAACCACTTCATCAAGTTTGCGGACGACACAACAGTGGTGGGTCTCATCAGCAACAACGAGACAGACTACAGGAACGAGGTGAGCCGCCTGGCCTTGTGGTGCGGATACAACAATCTCACTCTCAACGTGGAGAAGACAAAGGAGATTGTTTTGGACTTCAGGAAGAGGGATGCACAACATGCCCCTCTGACCATCAACAGGACCGCAGTGGAGAGAGTAGACAGCACCAAGTTCCTGGGAGTGCACGTCTCAGAGGACCTGTCCTGGAGCAGGAACACTGCAGCACTGGCAAAGAAGGCTCACCAGCGCCTCTACTTTCTCCGCAAGCTGAAAAGGGCTGGAGCTTCAACCCCCATCATGTGCACCTTCTACAGAGGTGCCATAGAAAGTGTCCTGACCAGCTGCATCACTGTGTGGTTTGGTGCATGTACTGCATCCTGCCGCAAGAGCCTCCAGCGCATCGTGAGAGCAGCTGAGAAGATCGTCGGCACCTCCTTGCCCTCACTGCAGGACTTACACAGCAACCGCCTCACTCGGAAAGCCCACTGCATGGCAGGTGATCCCACACACCCACTACACAGCTGCTTCAGACTGCTGCCATCAGGGAGGAGACTGAGGAGTCTCCAGGCTCGAACCAGCAGACTGAGAGACAGCTCTGTTCATCAGGCAGTCAGGATGCTAAACTCTCTGCCTGCTCTGCCTCCCCTCCCATTTGAACTGCCTTAACACAAAAAACTTTCTCACACATTACCACACAACACAAAGATTTTAACACTGGACCCTGTGTCATCAAACGGGTTATTCACTAAACTCTCGGTCATGTGCTCATTCAGTTTGCACTACTTCTCATATTTGCACTAATGTTTGTATTACATTACTGCCTATAGTCATACTACTGTTTACATTCACTGTTTACATTTATTAATACTGTTTACATTTATTACTACTGTTTACATTTATTACTACTGTTTACATTTACACTACTTTTATATCTACACTACTGCTGATACATATACAGTATTCTCTGACTAGCCTTATTTAAGGATGCCCAATGTGCCTTACTGCATATGCCACTTTGCCTCTATACCAACATCAACTACCTCATACATATACTGTGTACATTAACTCATATGCTGCTTTGCCACTCTTTGCAAATGTCAATGCTAGAACCTTCAGTTTATTTTATAGATATACTTTTTATACTTTTTATACTACTATGCAAAAACTCAGGACAGTATTACACTTTTATTATTTCATTTTATGCTTATGTTCATTAAATGTTTAGTGTTTTAGTGTTGGTGTAAATTTTCATACTTTTATACTACTATGCAAAAACTCAGGACAGTGTTACACTTTTACTATTTTATGCTTATGTTTATTAAATGTTTCAGTGTTTTAGTGTTTAAATGGTTACTGTTGCACCGAGGGACTGAGAGAAACGCAATTTCAATCCTGTGTATGTCCTGTACATATTGCAGTTCTGACAATAAAGTTGACTTTGACTTTTTTGTTGGAGGTCTGCTGTAGCTCCTGAAGCTTTTCCGCCAAGTAGGCTTGCATCATAGTTGAAGCGTTCATGGCGCGGACCGCAAGGCCTTGTGCTCGGTAATACTTTTTGAGCTGCAAAGCTGACACGCGGCAGGCCTTGCTAGGCAGAGTTGGTCTGGAGCCCGAAGTCCTGGGGGCTAAATGGACCGCCAACGTGTCCTCCATCTGGGAGATGTTAGCCATTCCCACCGCCTCCATGCCGGCAACGTCCAGGAACTGGGAGAGAGGCAAAGTCATTGGAGCCCTGGGTTCAGCCCAAGTACGTGTCAGCTTCGTCTGGAAGTCGGGAAAAATAGGCATCCTGTGCCTCATGGCCGACTGCTACTTGGCGAACCAGAAGTTCCCCGCCAACCTCGTTACCTGTTGTCAAGGGGGGTGGTTCTGGCCAATTAATCCGTAGCGCGTCCGCTGCTCTGCAACACAGCTCAAACAGAGCAGGGACAGACACATCAGTCTCTGGTTGACCTGCCGTGGGGTTCTGGGAGAAGTCCTTGTCTTCTCCTTCATCCTCGTTTTCGGCTTTGTCATCAGTTAGCTCGCCCGAGGCTGTTAGCGAGAGCTCATCTGCTCGTAACAAGTCCCTCGTGTCGAACTCAGCGGTGGAGTCCCCGACGGGGGCCACCATGTCCATGTTTTTTCCCCAGTTGACTTGACCGCTGTCTTCCAGCTCAACAGACTCAAACGCCGCAGTGGGAGTGAGCGCTTCAGTGAGGAACGGTTCCCGTGCTGCAGTGGAGCCGCCCATGACTTTGACCACAAAGTCCATGTGCCTCAGTCTCACGGCCTCAAGCAGCTGGTTGCAGTGAGGGTAGGACTCGGGGGAGTCCAACGCTGTTTTCGTGTGTAGCATCCCTAAGCAGACGGGACAGGCCTCGTGGATGTCCACCGTTGAAAGGGAATAACCACATCCGCTGGGGCAGGCTCGGGAGCCGGGGCTCGCTGGCCTGCTGGTCTTGTTGGAGTTCTTCGACTTTCTCTTGCTCTTCTCCGGAGCCATGGCTGAGATGAGATGTCGAGTTGTAGCCAGTTAGCCGTCCGCTAAACGTGGTCCGAAGAAGTCCTCTCGTCGAGCTGCTCTCGGTGGCTAGCCTGTTATCTCGTTAGCTACGCAGGTAGCGTGTGGCGCAGATAGCATCTCGTTAGCCGAGCTACGAAAAGAGCAGAAGAAAACCTCGAAAGTTAAAGTTGACGACAGTAGGTTAGCTTCCGCTAACCCAAGTGCTTGCAGGGAGGTTCTCTGTAACGCTCAGGGTAGGGAGCAAGCTCACCTGAAGTCGAGCGATCCAGTCACAGAGAGTCCTGCGAAGTTCAGGTGTGAAGCGAGGTGAAGGGCAAAAGAGGATGAGTGTGGAGCATCAGCCTCTTTTATGCAAAGAGGGTGTGGCCTCCTTGCTGACGCTGACGCCCACCTGCCTTAAAAGGCGTGATTGTATTACTTCAGGTGAACCGCGCGGGGGCGCAATTCCCATAGTCATATGTTGCACTGAGTGGACTGACTGATAAGGGAACATCAGCTACTTGTACCACATTCGGTGCAATGTGGAGCAGGAATGAATAATCAAAATAATCATATACAGCAGTCCCTCGTTTATGTTTATTAAATTTGTTCATTTTTTTAAACAAAAAACACAATACAAAACAATCCCATAAACGATAACATACAAAATATAAAAATGAAAGGTAGCAGAAAGAAGAAAAAATCTTATTATATCTGCCCTTTTTTCAAACAATCAGTTCAAACAATAATAATCTTCCAATAACAGAACAAAATGATTAACTCTTTCTAATTTTCTAACTAATACAATACGCTACTTACGCTACTTATATATATATATATATTTATATATTTATATATATATATATATTTAACAATTTAGTTTTGATAATTTTCTTAAATGTACACATTGACTTGGCATTTTTAACTTCATTCTCCAAACCATTCCATAATCCAATTCCCTGAATCGCGGGTTCCGCTGGCCATCTGGCAGGTCTGTCAGCGTTAACCACAAATGGCGACGATGAGCGATGAAAATCTTGGCCATACTCCTCCCCTGAGTGATGGCAGCTGTCCCCATGAGGCGGAGAATAAAGTCTGTTGCCTTGCGGGCCTCCTCCAGAACCTTGGTCGCCTTCTTTTCCCTGTCCCAAAGAAGGTAACGCCCGCATGCCTCAATGACTATCACCCAGTAGCACTCACCCCCATCCTGATGAAGTGCTTTGAACGGCTAGTCATGAAAAGCATCACATCTGTCCTCCCTGCCTCCCTGGATCCCTTCCAATTTGCATACCGACCTAATCGCTCAACCGACGATGCCATCTCCTCTGCCCTCCACACAGCTCTCACACATCTGGACACGAAGGACTCTTATGTTAGAATGCTGTTCATCGACTTCAGCTCGGCATTCAACACCATCATCCCCCAACAGCTCATCCTTAAACTGGACAGTCTGGGGCTGAACACCTCAATGTGTAACTGGCTGCTAGACTTCCTGACCGGGAGACCACAGACAGTACGGGTCGGGAGTAACACATCTAGCACCATCACATTGAACACAGGGGCCCCACAAGGATGTGTGCTGAGCCCCCTTCTATTCACCCTGCTAACACACGACTGCACACCATCATACAGCTCCAACCACTTCATCAAGTTTGCGGACGACACAACAGTGGTGGGTCTCATCAGCAACAACGATGAGACGGACTACAGGAACGAGGTGAGCCGCCTGGCCTTGTGGTGCGGACACAACAATCTCACTCTCAACGTGGAGAAGACAAAGGAGATTGTTGTGGACTTCAGGAAGAGGGATGCACAACATGCCCCTCTGACCATCAACAGCACCGCAGTGGAGAGAGTAGACAGCACCAAGTTCCTGGGAGTGCACGTCTCAAAGGACCTGTCCTGGAGCAGGAACACTGCAGCACTGGCAAAGAAGGCTCACCAGCGCCTCTACTTTCTCCGCAAGCTGAAAAGGGCTGGAGCTTCAACCCCCATCATGTGCACCTTCTACAGAGGTGCCATAGAAAGTGTCCTGACCAGCTGCATCACGGTGTGGTTTGGTGCATGTACTGCATCCTGCCGCAAGAGCCTCCAGCGCATCGTGAGAGCAGCTGAGAAGATCGTCGGCACCTCCTTGCCCTCACTGCAGGACTTACACAGCAACCGCCTCACTCGGAAAGCCCACTGCATGGCAGGTGATCCCACACACCCACTACACAGCTGCTTCAGACTGCTGCCATCAGGGAGGAGACTGAGGAGTCTCCAGGCTCGAACCAGCAGACTGAGAGACAGCTCTGTTCATCAGGCAGTCAGAATGCTAAACACTCTGCCTGCTCTGCCTCCCCTCCCATTTGAACTGCCTTAACACAAAAAACTTTCTCACACATTACCACACAACACAAAGATTTTAACACTGGACCCTGTGTCATCAAACGGGTTATTCACTAAACTCTCGGTCATGTGCTCATTCAGTTTGCACTACTTCTCATATTTGCACTAATGTTTGTATTACATTACTGCCTATAGTCATACTACTGTTTACATTCACTGTTTACATTTATTAATACTGTTTACATTTATTACTACTGTTTACATTTATTACTACTGTTTACATTTACACTACTTTTATATCTACACTACTGCTGATACATATACAGTATTCTCTGACTAGCCTTATTTAAGGATGCCCAATGTGCCTTACTGCATATGCCACTTTGCCTCTATACCAACATCAACTACCTCATACATATACTGTGTACATTAACTCATATGCTGCTTTGCCACTCTTTGCAAATGTCAATGCTAGAACCTTCAGTTTATTTTATAGATATACTTTTTATACTTTTTATACTACTATGCAAAAACTCAGGACAGTATTACACTTTTATTATTTCATTTTATGCTTATGTTCATTAAATGTTTAGTGTTTTAGTGTTGGTGTAAATTTTCATACTTTTATACTACTATGCAAAAACTCAGGACAGTGTTACACTTTTACTATTTTATGCTTATGTTTATTAAATGTTTCAGTGTTTTAGTGTTTAAATGGTTACTGTTGCACCGAGGGACTGAGAGAAACGCAATTTCAATCCTGTGTATGTCCTGTACATATTGCAGTTCTGACAATAAAGTTGACTTTGACTTTTTTGTTGGAGGTCTGCTGTAGCTCCTGAAGCTTTTCCGCCAAGTAGGCTTGCATCATAGTTGAAGCGTTCATGGCGCGGACCGCAAGGCCTTGTGCTCGGTAATACTTTTTGAGCTGCAAAGCTGACACGCGGCAGGCCTTGCTAGGCAGAGTTGGTCTGGAGCCCGAAGTCCTGGGGGCTAAATGGACCGCCAACGTGTCCTCCATCTGGGAGATGTTAGCCATTCCCACCGCCTCCATGCCGGCAACGTCCAGGAACTGGGAGAGAGGCAAAGTCATTGGAGCCCTGGGTTCAGCCCAAGTACGTGTCAGCTTCGTCTGGAAGTCGGGAAAAATAGGCATCCTGTGCCTCATGGCCGACTGCTACTTGGCGAACCAGAAGTTCCCCGCCAACCTCGTTACCTGTTGTCAAGGGGGGTGGTTCTGGCCAATTAATCCGTAGCGCGTCCGCTGCTCTGCAACACAGCTCAAACAGAGCAGGGACAGACACATCAGTCTCTGGTTGACCTGCCGTGGGGTTCTGGGAGAAGTCCTTGTCTTCTCCTTCATCCTCGTTTTCGGCTTTGTCATCAGTTAGCTCGCCCGAGGCTGTTAGCGAGAGCTCATCTGCTCGTAACAAGTCCCTCGTGTCGAACTCAGCGGTGGAGTCCCCGACGGGGGCCACCATGTCCATGTTTTTTCCCCAGTTGACTTGACCGCTGTCTTCCAGCTCAACAGACTCAAACGCCGCAGTGGGAGTGAGCGCTTCAGTGAGGAACGGTTCCCGTGCTGCAGTGGAGCCGCCCATGACTTTGACCACAAAGTCCATGTGCCTCAGTCTCACGGCCTCAAGCAGCTGGTTGCAGTGAGGGTAGGACTCGGGGGAGTCCAACGCTGTTTTCGTGTGTAGCATCCCTAAGCAGACGGGACAGGCCTCGTGGATGTCCACCGTTGAAAGGGAATAACCACATCCGCTGGGGCAGGCTCGGGAGCCGGGGCTCGCTGGCCTGCTGGTCTTGTTGGAGTTCTTCGACTTTCTCTTGCTCTTCTCCGGAGCCATGGCTGAGATGAGATGTCGAGTTGTAGCCAGTTAGCCGTCCGCTAAACGTGGTCCGAAGAAGTCCTCTCGTCGAGCTGCTCTCGGTGGCTAGCCTGTTATCTCGTTAGCTACGCAGGTAGCGTGTGGCGCAGATAGCATCTCGTTAGCCGAGCTACGAAAAGAGCAGAAGAAAACCTCGAAAGTTAAAGTTGACGACAGTAGGTTAGCTTCCGCTAACCCAAGTGCTTGCAGGGAGGTTCTCTGTAACGCTCAGGGTAGGGAGCAAGCTCACCTGAAGTCGAGCGATCCAGTCACAGAGAGTCCTGCGAAGTTCAGGTGTGAAGCGAGGTGAAGGGCAAAAGAGGATGAGTGTGGAGCATCAGCCTCTTTTATGCAAAGAGGGTGTGGCCTCCTTGCTGACGCTGACGCCCACCTGCCTTAAAAGGCGTGATTGTATTACTTCAGGTGAACCGCGCGGGGGCGCAATTCCCATAGTCATATGTTGCACTGAGTGGACTGACTGATAAGGGAACATCAGCTACTTGTACCACATTCGGTGCAATGTGGAGCAGGAATGAATAATCAAAATAATCATATACAGCAGTCCCTCGTTTATGTTTATTAAATTTGTTCATTTTTTTAAACAAAAAACACAATACAAAACAATCCCATAAACGATAACATACAAAATATAAAAATGAAAGGTAGCAGAAAGAAGAAAAAATCTTATTATATCTGCCCTTTTTTCAAACAATCAGTTCAAACAATAATAATCTTCCAATAACAGAACAAAATGATTAACTCTTTCTAATTTTCTAACTAATACAATACGCTACTTACGCTACTTATATATATATATATATTTATATATTTATATATATATATATATTTAACAATTTAGTTTTGATAATTTTCTTAAATGTACACATTGACTTGGCATTTTTAACTTCATTCTCCAAACCATTCCATAATCCAATTCCCTGAATCGCGGGGGATCTGTACCCTGAAGCTCTGTAATAAGCGAAAAACCGCAAAGTAGGAATAGTAGTACAAGTACAGTAGTAAGTACTAGTTTATTTTAGTGTTTGTGTATGGGGCCAAGATGGTGTAGTGGCAGAGAATCGGACTTGTTATCTGAAGGACCCAGGTTTGAACCCCGGCCACATATGAGTGCACATCTATTTTCCCAGCTCCTCGAGCGTGACTATGCTGCTCACTGCACCACCTGGTGGTGGTTGGGTTAAATGCAGAAGACCAATTTTGTTTGTCAAGTATGGGAACATACACAGATGACAAATGTGACTAATTATTATTATTATTATTATTATGTATATACAGGCATTTTAAACCCTTCCCACACTCTTGCAATATTCTACACAATGTTTCTAAAAGACCACAGATAGTCATGATTTCCCCGTCTCTGCCTCTGCTGCTCTCAGCCACCTTCAAGCGCTCTTGGCCACGCCCACTTCTCCTCTCTGCAGCTGATCAGCTGTTCAGCTGCAGGAGGAAGTTTTTCCTGCACTTAGGGCTGCACAAAGGAGCAGCAGGTGCAAAATAATTTAAATTATTTAAAATAAAATTCCTTGCCAATCGTGCGGCTCATCTATAAATCAGCCAATTTTATGTCATATACAATCTTATTTTGAAAAGAACGCAATAGCACAAATTCACAATAAATTGACTGCAAAGGGACTACTGTAATGAGAAACTGACAAAGGTTTACAAAGTAGCATTTGCATCAGCAACTATATACTGTATATATTTTTTTAAAGAGTTGTTTTTAGCTATAGCCCAGTTTGGGCTGTCGTGAGCTTATCAGTCCAATCAGAACTAATTTTAAACCAAATATCTTCCAAACTAAGGTTGATCAAAGAGCTATCTACAACAGGTTACATATTATTGTTTAGCACCTTTTCACAAAATCTTCTTTGAAGAAATTTGAAGTATCTCTTTACAGCTGTATTCTTTGGTATGTCTCATTGGTCAACCCCAAAGCACATGAAAAATATAGAGTTTGGATGATTGAATCAAGATTTTGATTTTGTTTTTGTGACAATTTGTCATCCAGGTTTACAGCATGTCCTATTATAGTTTTACTCAAGATGAATATTTACTAACGAGTTTGTTTTTTCATCCAATCTGTACGACAGCTCCAACACAGCAGGACACTGGAGTGAAATAAATGAATCCAGTTTAAAATTTAAAATGCAATATCCTATATTTTCACAGATCTGTGTAAGAAAATGTTTCGACGTTGAAGAATCACTGTTAAAGGAGACGGAAGAACTGCTGACAAATGCCTTTGTTTGCTGTAGTCGTCTTTTTATAGCATAATGAATCTGAAATCATCTCTTTATTTGGTGGAGCTGTTGTGCACTGCAGTGCCAGAAGATGGTGGAGAGAAGAGGATGAGCAAATTAAACTGATCACTGGGGAGATGCTGCTGGTTGCAAAACAAAATGCTTCATTATTTTCAAGCTCTGCCCCAAACTATTGTTTATTGTTAACAAGATATAAACAGAAACATAAAAAAACAACAGCAAAACAAGTATTTTGTTCAAATGGGACTGTGTTCATGTTTCTCTCCTAAAATGGCACCGTGAGCAGCCAGGTTCGATTATTTCCACTTTTTATTTATTTGCTTGTTTTGACGAACAAATGTCTCATTGTCTTTATATTTTTATTCAGTGACTTTTCTGGTGGTTATGGAGAACTGCTGTACATAAGCACATTACCGGTATATATATTTTAAATTAAACACGTGAAGAAAATGTTTATTTGTTATATATTTTAAATTAAACACGTGAAGAAAATGTTTATTTGTTAAGGTCATTTTTTCCTCTGCCTCTCGCTCAAGACGAATGCTTCTGCTCTCTGTGTGTCTTGAAGCTCCTGGTACACTCTCAAACAAAACATATTATTATGGATCTGGCGAGCTGGACTTTTAACGCAATCCACAAAATCTTTTCAACAAAATGACAGGGTCCTGGAGAACCCTCTTGTCCGGGTGAGACTTGCACTGCGGGTACATCAGAGATCAGCTGATGTGTCTCTCAGTTCTGTCTCAGGAGGACGCTAAAGACATTTATATATTTGAATTTATGATAGCAGGGATTCTGCGCTTTGGCATCGACGGAGCTCTGTTTTATCAACTTTGAAGAAGACGCCGGCTGCAGTTTCAGCCATGGCAAAGCTTACGAGTCTGTGTGAAGGTTTGGTACGTGCTATTAGGACTGAAAATCAGCTGATTAACAAGCTAAACCTTAAGATGGAGGCAACTTGTGAGAATCGCAGGACACCTGTGGCTTCTGAGACTCACCATCGTGTTGGGAATGACCTTGAAGAAGGCTCATAAGTAGGGGTTGAACGAGTACATAATTTTTAAACTTGACATTAACATAATAAAACTCGAGTAGAACTTGAGTAGTTGGTGACATCATAGGATCTCAAGATGCAAAAAAATAATAAAACCGCAAAAAAAAGTCATTATATATTAAAAAAAAGGACTAACAAAACATTGGGAGCGTAGTATATTATGTTCCTACCATTTATCATACTGCAAATAAGTCACTGGAAAATAAAAACTATTATTATTATTATTATGAAGCTGAAAACGTGAAATAAAAATGCAGCACGTAAAAAACGAAACTTAAAACAGTGGAACGGTCAACCACCCGACACCACCGCCCACGGTGCTACGCATTAGGTTTAGTTTTAGTGATTAATATGTTTATAGGTTTTTATTTAATACATTTAGAGATTAATGTTTTTTGCTTTTTGTTTATGAAACAAGGTCAGAAGGAAGCTGGTTCTGGGTTCTGGTTAGGTCATTGGACCCGGTGTTACACCACATTCTGTGACCTGCAACAGTGCATGCAACACCGCCCCCTTCGGTCACAATATACGGTGGTCACAGAATTTGGTGTAACACCGTTTGCAAAGAGCTCCAAACCGGTAGTTGATTCATTTTCTGTTCTGTAACTGCGACGTGATGACGTCACTACTAATACTCGACGTGAAAATTTAAAAGTCGATAGATGTCCTAGGAATCGATGTGTAGATTACTTGAATAGTCTGTTAAAGCCCTATTCATAACATGGATCAGTGGAGTGAAATACCCATAAATCTGGCCATTTTGGACCGGGAAAGTACCAACAGGACTCGAGGCTGATTATTAAAATAATAATAATAATAACAATAACAATAACAATAATAATAACAATAATAATAATAATAATAATAATAATAAAATTAAAATAAAAGTCTGCCTGAGGAAAATCAACAATTGTAGCATATCTGAATCGGACACCCCCGTTGGGTCACTATCAAATTTCTCCTGGGACATGGGTAACTAAGAACTGCCGGCTGAACAACATCTTATCAGGACTATGACCTATCTGAAAATGCTTATGGACAACCGTCTTGACATCAAATGCCTGTAATGTGTTTATAAATGTGCTGCTGGCAGAGTTACATGAGCATTATTGAGCATGCATCAGGCAGGGTACTTCCATGGCACATTTTTATCTGTATAAATACTTAATAATTCAATGTTAATAGGAGCTAATTACTTGCAAAGGGCTTTGTTTTCATTCTCCAGATCAATACAGAGTTAAGAAATAGTAACACCACCAGTGACATTTATTTAGTATATAAAATTATTAATATTTGATAATTTTTATAAGCAAATTTAAATAAATGTTGCCATCAGAGTCAATAACCAGGTGGCTAGCGCTAGCATGCTAACAAACAAACAAAGAAAAAAACAAACTCATCACTTCCCATTTGCAGTCAGCTGAAGCCTGAAGGCTTTCTTCACAAAGCCATCTAATTGTCACGATCCATTTAGGTTTGAACCCAAAAAGCAGGCGGGATGATTGAAGCAGGGGATTTGTTTGAATGTAAAACTTATTTTGTAAGAGGAGGTGAAGAGACGACACAGGAGACAGGCTGCAGAACTTCACCTTTTAATCAACTCTTACTAAACTGGCGGGAACCCGCCCAACACTGCTTTATATACCCACATAACATCCGGTCCTCTGGACCTTTCACAATAAAAGCATCCTGTAATACATTCGGTCCACTGGGTGTGAGTAGAGCCCCCTAGTGGTCCACCACACACGCCCCCCCAGAACACCCAGTAAGGTCCATCACTAGTCCCGCATTTTAGGTTTGATCAAACGACCAGAACGGCTGAACCTGGGCCCTGCAGAACCAGTCTGATGAAGTGGAGGGCTACGAGGAGGGTCTGCAGAAGATTCGGGCTCCAATGGACGTTGAGAGTTTCCGGAAGAAGGACCGCCGTCCGTTAATAATGTGGATGGAGGTCTGCCTCTGCGAGGAGCTTGGGCCGTAACAACCTGATCATCTGACATAACATGAGCTGGTTTAAGCCTATCAATACAGACAGTCTCAGTACGACCCCCTAAATCCAAAATGAAATGTTTCGGACCTGGTTGAAGAACTCGAAACGGTCCATCATACAAAGGCTGTAGTGGTGTCCTGTGTGCATTGTGTTTGACAAAAACAAATTTAGAGGACTCCAGACTCTTAGGGACAAATGACTGCGGTAAACAATGGTGTACCGGACCGGGGACACGAAAAGGGGCCTCCTGAGGTGAAAGATGGAGCAACGGTGGAGCGAACTGTGGTGAGGGTACCTCAGGTAAAAACTCACCGGGGACGCGCACAGGCTGACCGTAAACCATTTCAGCCGGGGAAGAGCTCAGGTCTTCTTTGGTTGCGGTACGCAACCCCAACAAAACCCAGGGAAGGCGGTCAATCCAGTTGTCACCGGTCAATGCAGCACGAAGTGCAGCTTTCAATGACCTGTGAAACCGTTCACACAAACCATTAGCTTGGGGGTTGTAAGCGGTGGTCCTGTGAACGTTAGTCCCCAGACCCTTGGCCATGGTAGACCAAAGCTCCGAAACAAACTGCGGGCCCCTGTCCGATGTAATGTCTGAAGGGGGGCCGAAACGTGCAACCCAGGTAGACAAAAAGGCCCGGGCCACCACTGCAGATGTTGTGGACGTCAGGGGAACCACCTCTGGCCACCTGGTGGTCCGGTCTATCATAGTCAGCAGATGAGTAAAACCCTGTGATGGAGGCAGAGGGCCTACTAGGTCTACGTGCACATGATCAAACCGCCGACTTGGGATGGGGAAAGGTTCCAACGGTGCTTTGGTGTGCCTGTTGACCTTAGCACGCTGGCATGGAACACACGCTGCTGCCCACTCCTTAACTGCTTTACGCAGACCGGGCCAAACAAACTTTGAGCTGACCAGTTTCACAGAGGCTCTAACACCTGGGTGAGAAAGGGAATGTAAGGAGTCAAAAACGCGGCGTCGCCATGAAACTGGAACCAGGGGGCGGGGCCTGCCCGTAGATACGTCACAGAGCAGGAGAGGACCTCCGTCATTCACCCGCCTTTCCTCCAACTCGAGGCCTGTGGGGCCGGACTGGAGCTCGAGTATTTCTGCGTCGCTACGTTGGTCCGCAGCCATAGCAGAAAAATCGATGCCAACGTACACGGGAGCGATCAGCACCCGGGAGAGACAGTCGGCCACCACGTTGGATTTTCCAGCCACATGCTGAATGTCTGTAGTAAATTCAGACACCGCTGCGAGGTGGCGTTGCTGGCGAGCAGACCAGGGGTCAGAAATTTTTGACATAGCAAAGACCAGGGGTTTGTGGTCAACGTATGCAGTGAACTGGCGGCCTTCCAGGAAAAACCTGAAATGGCGTGTAGCCAGGTAAAGCGCCAGCAACTCTCTGTCAAAAACACTGTATTTCAGCTCATTGTCCCGCAGCGTACGGCTGAAAAATGCAAGCGGCTGCCAAACCCCGGAAACCTGCTGTTCTAACACAGCCCCCACCGCAACATCAGATGCGTCGGTTGTTAAAGCTATTTGCGCCGCTGGGGATGGATGGGCCAAAAGGGCAGCAGTGGCCAGTGCAGCTTTAGCATCACCAAATGCCTGTAGGCGTTCTGGTGTCCAGTCAACACTGTCGTTGGGCTTTTTCTTTTTCAGCGCTCCATAGAGCGGACGCAGCAGTTGTGCTGCCCTGGGGAGGAAACGGTTATAGAAGTTAACCATTCCCAAAAACTCTTGTAGCGCTTTAACAGACTGGGGCTGTGGGAAATCTGACACCGCCTGCACTTTGTTTGGTAACGGGACGGCGCCACTTGCGGAAATGCGGTGGCCCAAAAAGTCAATGACTGGCAGCCCAAATTGGCATTTCGCATTGTTTACAATCAGGCCATGTGCTGCCAGGCGCTGAAAAACTTCACGGAGGTGGGACAGGTGCTGCTCAGCCGAGCTGCTAGCCACCAGGATGTCGTCCAAGTACACAAATACGAAGGACAGACCCCTTAGGACTGAATCCATCAACCGCTGAAATGTTTGTGCTGCACCTTTAAGACCAAAAGGCATGCGCAAAAACTCAAACAGGCCGAAAGGCGTGATAACAGCGGTCTTAGGGACATCCTCCACATGCACAGGAACCTGGTGGTACCCCCGTACTAAATCTACTTTAGAAAAAATGGAGGTCCCAGCCAGGTGCACTGAAAAATCCTGGATGTGGGGGATGGGATAACGATCATTCTCTGTGATGTTATTGAGGCGGCGGAAATCTCCACATGGCCGCCATTTGCCATCTGCCTTGGGCACCATGTGGAGGGGGGAGGCCCACGGACTGTTTGAGCGCTGCACGATGCCTAAACGCTCCATGTTAGCAAACTCTTCCTGTGCGATTGCTAGCTTAGTAGCATCGAGGCGGCGTGCACGTGCGAACACCGGGGGCCCCGTTGTGGGAATATAATGTTCGACCCCATGTTTTGTGTTTGTGGTTGCAAAATCAGGAACAGTCAGCGAGGGAAACTCAGACAATAAACGTTGAAACACATTACCCGAAGCTAAAAAGTTAGCATGTATTAAAGGCCCAGCTCCTCGCGTCTTACAAGGCAGTGACGAAAAAGACACAGCGTCGATCAAACGTCTGTTAGCTACATCAACCAGGAGCCCGTGAGCACAAAGAAAATCAGCCCCTAAAATAGGGACCGAGCTAGCAGCTACCACAAAGTTCCACCGGAAGTCCCGTTCATGGAAACGCACAGTCACCAACCTTTCGCCAAACGTCTTGACGGGAGAGCCATTCGCCGCGGTTAGCTGTGGCCCGCAGCCTTCAGCCAACCTGTCGGAGCCAGTCGGGGGGACGAGGCTCTTCTGCGACCCCGAGTCCACCAGGAACCGCCTCCCTGACTTCGAGTCCTCGATGAAAAGCAGCCTTTCCTTCTCGCCAACGGCTGCGACTGCTAGCGGCTGTTGGCGGTCTCGTTTCCCTGCGGCTTGAAGCTGCACGGCGGGACGCACCGTCGTGCTTTGGCGCCAAAACGCGCGTGGTAGAAACAAAGAACTGGACCTGCCCGCCTGCGGCTAGTGACTCCTGCCACCACCGCTGGCTCGTCCGGCGCTGTGTGCGTCGCTCGAAACTCGGGCGCTGCTGGAGATCCCGGGACCACCGCCTGTACCGCGAAGGTCCTCGTGGTTAGAATGATGCGGTCGGCTTCTTCGGCCAGCGAGCGGTAGTCCTTCTCCTGCAGAAACGGGGAGTTGGCCAGGGCGGTTCGCACAGGAGCTGGAAGCTGGCGGAGGACGAGGTGGCGGAAGAGGAACTCGCAGTCGTCCGATCCCCGCAAGGACAACATGCTCTCCACGAGCTCGAGAGCTGTTCCGTCACCCAAACCGGAGAAGGAAAATAGTTTCTCAGCGCGCTCCGCCTCTGAGAGTGTGTAGCGCCGCAGAAGAAGCTTCTTGAGGGCGTCGTATTTTCCGTGTGCAGGAGGGTTTTGTAGCAGGCTCATTACCCGCTGGGTTGTCAGCGGATCCAGCGAAGCAACCACATGGTGGTATTTGGTGTCGTCAACAGAAATCCCGCGAAGAGCAAACTGTGATTCGATGTGGGCGAACCACGACTCAGGCGCGTGCAGCCAGAAGTCCGGGATTTTAACGGCCACCGAAAAAGCGTGCGGGGCCGCCTGTGTAGGTTCCACAGCAGTAGACAGCTGAAGAGAGCTGGCTGAAGCGTCAGATGTCGACATGTTCAGTTCACGAGGGTCACCAGTGTAAGAGGAGGTGAAGAGACGACACAGGAGACAGGCTGCAGAACTTCACCTTTTAATCAACTCTTACTAAACTGGCGGGAACCCGCCCAACACTGCTTTATATACCCACATAACATCCGGTCCTCTGGACCTTTCACAATAAAAGCATCCTGTAATACATTCGGTCCACTGGGTGTGAGTAGAGCCCCCTAGTGGTCCACCACAATGTATTCTTAAACAACACAAAAGAAAAGCTGGCGTGGCAGCAAAAACTAACAAACTAACAGACAGGCAAACAGGATGGGTACAGAAGGACCGTGTTGTCTGTGATAACAGAGTACAGAGCTATCACAAAACAATGACTGGACAGGTTGGAGGAAGATGGCAGGAGTTTAAATGCTGAGCAGAACAGGTGGAAGAAATGAAGACTGATTGCTAAGCTGAGGCAGAAGGGGTGTGGTGAACAGTTGACTGACAGAAGAGGCTGTGAGCAATGACAGATGGGTGAAAAGCAAAAACACAGCAGGAAAAACAAATAATGACATGAGGGGCAGAAAGAGTGAACAGATGAGTAGAATCAGGACTGAAGAAGCAGAGGAGGGAGTGAAAAGAAATGACAGAGACAAAGTTACAACAAGAAACAAATCACACAAAGAACAGAACAAAAATCAGAAGGGCAGAGGAACAAAGAACATCAAGATTAAGCAGGGAAGGCATGTACAGATGAACTGATTAAGCAGGGAAGGCATGGTGCAAGGAAACAGGAGCAGAGGAAGGGTGACAGGCATTACTGGGATGAATGGTTAAACTACAGGACTGTGGACATAAGGGGCAAACATCTACAGGACTGTGGACAGAAGGGGCAAACATCTGACAGAAGGGAGTAAGTGTGAGGTCAGGCTAAAGGGAGAGGGTAAAACTACAGGACTGTGGACAGAAGGGGCAAAAATATGACAGAAGGGAGTAAGTGTGAGGACAGAAGGGTCAGGCTAAAGGGAGGGGGGTCAGCTGGGCCGCTGACCGTGACATAGCCCCTCCTTTAAGGTCCGGCATCCTGACAGACCTTCCAGAAAAAAGAATTAACCCAAGCTAGAACAGGGTGGGTGGAGGGGGCAAACACAAGGACAGAGGGCAAGGGCAAAATACCTAAACAAAAACCGACAGGACCAGACCTGGGAGCAAGGAGAAACCAAAACACAAATACACATAAATGGCCCTGGGCTACGTGCAAAACAAGGGACAGCCCGGGGGCCGTCCAGAGCGAGGCCAAAGATCAGGCGGACGTCCCAGGGACCTTCCAGAGCGGGACCAGGGTTCAGGCGGACGTCCAGAGCCGGACCAGAGTTCGAAGTAGGGCAGAACTGGGCCAGAGAGGGCGATGCTGGCAGCTGCTGGGCCAGAGAGGGCGGTGCTGGCAGCTGCTGGGCCAGAGAGGGCGGTGCTGGCAGCTGCTGGCCAGAGAGGGCGGTGCTGGCAGCTGCTGGGCCAGAGAGGGCGGTGCTGGCAGCTGCTGGGCCAGAGAGGGCGGTGCTGGCAGCTGCTGGGCCAGAGAGGGCGGTGCTGGCAGCTGCTGGGCCAGAGAGGGCGGTGCTGGCAGCTGCTGGGCCAGAGAGGGCGGTGCTGGCAGCTGCTGGGCCAGAGAGGGCGGTGCTGGCAGCTGCTGGGCCAGAGAGGGCGGTGCTGGCAGCTGCTGGGCCAGAGAGGGCGGTGCTGGCAGCTGCTGGGCCAGAGAGGGCAGGTGCTGGCAGCTGCTGGGCCAGAGAGGGCGGTGCTGGCAGCTGCTGGGTGAGAGGGGGTGGTGCTGGCAGCTGCTGGGTCAGAGGGGGCGATGCTGACCGTTGCGTAGTCGGGCGCCGATGAGTTGCCCACATCAGCCGAAGCGTAGTCGGGCGCCGAAGAGTCGTCTGCATCAGCCGAAGCGTAGTTGGGCGCCGAAGAGTTGTCTGCATCAGCAGAAGCATAGTCGAGCGCCGAAGACGAGTCTTCGACGGCAGGAACAGAGTCTTCGACGGCAGGAACAGGGTCTTCGACATAGGAAACTTGAGAAGCTCCCTCTGGAGACATGAGGAACTCTGGAGACTTAGACACTGGAGGTTCTGGAACAACTGTGGCAGGCTGAAAGTCTGCTGCGGCAGGTCTTAGAGCCCTCATCTTACTCAAAAACCCTTTGTATACGGGACGCTGGGCTCGAGCAGGCTGAGAACACATAAAACCCTCTGCAACGGAAAGCATAAGGTTAATATTGTCTGGATTTGGATCGTCTTTGGCAGAGGTTAATAACCATGACGAGGTTTTGTTTATTAAAACAAAGTCACTGGTCTGGAGCTGGGGTGAGCGGAACCCAATCTCGCCAAACTGAGCAGGAGACGAGTCAGGCGATGTCTGTGTGGAGGTCTACGGAGCCCCTGCAACGGGCGACGTGGAGGTCTGTAGAACCCATGCAACAGCAGCGGACGACGTGGAGGTCTGTAGAGCCCCTGCAATGGCAGCTGGAGACGTGGAGGTCTGTAGAGCCCCTGCAACGGCAGCGGGCGACGTGGAGGTCTGTGGATTCCCTGCAACGGGCGACGTGGAGGTCTGTGGAGCCCCTGCAACGGCAGCGGGCGACGTGGAGGTCTGTGGAGCCCCTGCAACGGCAGCGGGCGACGTGGAGGTCTGTGGAGCCCCTGCAACGGCAGCGGGCGACGTGGAGGTCTGTGGAGCCCCTGCAACGGCAACGGGTGACGTGGAGATCTGTAGAGCCCCTGCAATGACAGCGGGCAACATGAAGGTATGTGGAGCTCCTGCGGCGGCAGCGGGTGACATGAAGGTCTGTGGAGTCCCTACGGCGGCAACGGGCGACATGAGGGTCAGAGGAGCCCCTGCGGCGGCAGCGGGCAACATGAGGGTCAGTGGAGCCCCTGCGGCGGCAGTGGGCGACATGAGGGTCAGTGAAGCCCCTGCGGCGGCAGCGGGCGACATGAAGGTCAGCGGAGCCCCTGCGGCAACGGCAACGGGTGACATGAGGGTCAGTGGAGCCCCTGCAGCGGCAACGGGCGACATGAGGGTCAGTTGAGCTTCAGGAGCAGGGATGGGGGACCCGGGCAGAGAGACGGTTTGGGTCCCACGTCGACCTCTCCTTCTACGGCGGTGAGAAGCTGGACAGGTGGGTGGTGGAGGTGCCAAAGCTTCAGTAGGTGGTGGAGGAGTCAAGAGAGCTTGTGAAGTGAGCCCCTCAGGCAGGCAGGTGTGACGAGCGACCGTCTGGACTTCCTCAGGGCTGCTGCGGCAACGGGCGACATGAAGGTCTGTGGAGCCCCTGCGGCGGCAGCGGGCGACATGAAGGTCAGCTGAGCCCTTGCGGCGGTGGCAACGGGCGACATGAGGGTCAGTGGAGCTTCAGGAGCAGGGATGGGTGACCCGGGTAGAGAGACGGTTTGGGTCCCACGTCGACCTCTCCTTCTGCGGCGGTGAGAAGCTGGACAGGTGGGAGGTGGAGGTGCCAAAGCTTCAGCAGGTGGTGGAGGAGTCAAGAGAGCTGGTGAAGTGACCCCCTCAGGCAGGTAGGTGTGAGGAGCGACCGCCTGGACCTCCTCATGGCTGGGCGAATGCAGGTACCTTGCCTCCACATAAGCCTGCCAACGTTTCTGCACCTCTGGTGAATCAGGGCTGTACTACCCCTCCAGCAACACCCCTCCACGCTCCTCCTGCGAGCGAGAGCCGAGCTGAGACCGTCATCGACCCCTCTGTCCTCGGCGGCGTGAGCTTGGAGCAGAGGGGAACCAGTACTCCTTAACAGTGTCTGTTTCCTCCTCTGAAGGTCCCTCATGAAGCCACTGAGGTGGATAGGAGGAAATAGGCTTTATAGCCAGGCGGGTTCCCCTGAACAGATCCTTCAACTCCTCCTCTCTCTCCCTCTGGTCAGTCTTCTCAGCCTCACGGGCAAAAAACTCAAACAAAGTGATCATTCTACCTTTGGGTTCAGTTGGTCCAGTCATTCTGTCACGATCCATTTAGGTTTGAACCCAAAAAGCAGGCAAGATGATTGAAGCAAGGGATTTGTTTGAATGTAAAACTTATTTATTCTTAAACAACACAAAACAAAAGCTGGCTGGCGTGGCAGCAAAAACTAACAATCTAACAGACAGGCAAACAGGATGGGTACAGAAGGACCGTGTTGTCTGTGATAACAGAGTACAGAGCTACCAAAAAACAATGACTGGACAGGTTGGAGGAAGATGGCAGGAGTTTAAATGCTGAGCAGAACAGGTGGAAGAAATGAAGACTGATTGCTAAGCTGAGGCAGAAGGGGTGTGGTGAACAGTTGACTGACAGGAGAGGCTGTGAGCAATGACAGATGGGTGAAAAGCAAAAACAGCAGGAAAACCAAACAATGACATGAGGGGCAGAAAGAGTGAACAGATGAGTAGAATCAGGACTGAAGAAGCAGAGGAGGGAGTGAAAAGAAATGACAGAGACAAAGTTACAACAAGAAACAAATCACACAAAGAACAGAAAAAAAATCAGAAGGGCAGAGGAACAAAGAACATGAAGATTAAGCAGGGAAGGCATGTACAGATGAACTGATTAAGCAAGTAGGCATGGTGCAGGGAAACAGGAGCAGAGGAAGGGTGACAGATATTACTGGGATGAATGGTTAAACTACAGGACTGTGGACAGAAGGGGCAAACATCTACAGGACTGTGGACAGAAGGGGCAAACATCTGACAGAAGGGAGTAAGTGTGAGGTCAGGCTAAAGGTAGGGGGTAAAACTACAGGACTGTGGACAGAAGGGGCAAACATCTACAGGACTGTGGACAGAAGGGGAAAACATCTGACAGAAGGGAGTAAGTGTGAGGTCAGGCTAAAGGTAGGGGGTAAAACTACAGGACTGTGGACAGAAGGGGCAAAAATATGACAGAAGGGAGTAAGTGTGAGGACAGAAGGGTCAGGCTAAAGGGAGGGGGGTCAGCGGGGCCGCTGACTGTGACACTAATATCTGAGAGGCATATCAGTCAGAAATGCAAATAGATATTAAATAAAGGGCTTTAAATTAGTTAAAACGTACCTGAGCAAGCCTGCTTCAGTCACAGCACGTCTCTGTAATCCCAGAAAAATAAATAAATAAATAAATAAATGACCGGAAACATGCCGTCGATACGCAACGTTCACGTTAGACGAGTCCAGGCCTCTAGGGCGGCGAAAACTGCGCCCTGAACACTCCAATAGTTTTGTAAAGATGGGACATAACTGCGCATGTGCAACTGATAACGAGAGTCAATGGTTTAGCTGCCGGCGCCCAGAGAGGACCGGAAGTACGTCACAATCAGAAAACGTTTTTTGAAACAAACAATATAACTCATCATTACTCATAAAATATTTATCCTACACAACTAAAAACATATATGCATATATTTCGAAATATTTTTATTTTATTATTTCATTTTTATAAAAAAAAAAAGTCTTCAAATGGTGGAGCTGCAGAGGTTCCAGCAGGGCGGCACCCTAGCGCCAAATTTACACTACATGCGTTCCGGCTCCGCTCCGCTCCGCAGGTCGCAGCTGAGCGTTTCAAGTCCAGTTTACACTACCTCCGCTCCGCCTGTATGCGCCGCTCCGAGACGCATGCGCGGGAATTGCGAGATCACATGATAAATCAAGTGATAAATAAGAAAGTCAGAACAAAACAATTCATTCGGTGGAAGAAGGAGAACAACAGTAGAGACTTCCTCGCTGTTTGATTGTTTTTTGCATTGAGATATTTTCAGTCTGCCTTGATCTTCTCTCGTAAATGAGCGACAGGACATGGTTTGAGCGACAGGACGTGATTTATTACATTTCAGAATAAAATACTTTTTTAATTTTTTTATTTCTTGTATTGCGTTTGTAGGCGTAGTCATAAATGATAGTTTGACAGCATTTTTGTACAAATAAATCCGTATAGATGTGCTTCTCCACATCGAGAGGAGCCAGCTGAGGTGGCTCGGGCATCTGGTTAGGATGCCTCCTGGACGCCTCTCTGGTGAGGTGTTCCGGGCATGTCCCACCGGGAAGAGGCACAGAGGAAGACCCAGGACACGCTGGAGGGACTATGTCTCTCGGCTGGCCTGGGAACGCCTTGGGATTCCCCCAGAGGAGCTGCTCCAAGTGGCTGGGGAGAGGGAAGTCTGGGCCTCCCTACTTAGGCTGCTACCCCCGCAACCCGACCCCGGATAAGCGGATGAAAATGGATGGATGGATGGATGAATCCGTATAGAGCTAGGATTAGTCGGCCCGTGGTGATTTTATTTTGTAAATACGGATGTTGTGCTTGTTCCTTTTCCTGTTGGTGCAACGTAATCTTTAAAAGTTGACTCCGGCACAGCTCCGGCGTCCGACAGAAATAGGATCGGATCTAATTTTGACGGACTGCCGTCCGCTCGCCGCCGCCGCGCGGAGCCAGTGTAAACGCTCTCATTGATTATAATGGGTGCGTATTTGCTGCGGAGGTCGGACCGGAGCGGAGCGGAGCCGGAACGCATGTAGTGTAAATTGGGGGTAGCACCCTCTAGTGGCAGGCCGCCCCTGGTTTCTTGATGTCTCAAATCGTGTCCGGAGAGTACAAGATATGAAGAGATCATTTTTTGTAATGCCACTATCCATCCTTATGGTTCTTATCCTTTTCATATCTAAAATTATTCTGATAAAGAATAAGTGGCAGCGCTATTGTAGCAGCAGCAACGTGCACTCCGCCCATCTTTCGGATGACTGTACCAGCATAATTTCACTGTATCCTGGTACAATGATTATAAAGCTTATCCTGATTCTGTCCTTTGTGAAGTCGGTTTTGTGTCCTTACAGTTATTGTCACGTGATTTTGTACATGTTTAGTTTTCTGTTGACCTTTTTAAATTGTAATTTCAGCAGATAATTGTTCGTTTTATTCATGTTAAAAATGAACAAAATGTCCCTTTTCTTTGTTGTTTTGCCACAAGACTCAGTGCAGGAGCCAGCTGCAGATTCATCTCAGTGAACAGAGCTGCCACGCTGCAAAAAGGTCATTTTCTGTTGTTGTTTGCAGAATTTGAAGAAGTTTTCCATTTACTAGTTACACGCATGTGATGAAAAAGCACTTTTGATTTTTTCCTCTCATTTCCACTTGTCTTAACACACTGATCTTTCTTGAAAAATCAATATGCTGTTAATAGTTTTTGTTTGCTCATGCAAAAAACAACTATCCTTGATTTGATCGTGCCTGTAATGTTTAACATTTACGCACTTAAAGTTTAAAATACATTATTTGTGTTGTTTGCAGGATTTAATTCATAAATTTGCATGTTGGGGCTGTGACAGACATGTTGTCAGTTGAGGACGTTTTTAGAAGTGAGATACTAGATAATGACATTTTGTTTAAGTGACAGAGTTCAGTCAGTCACATTTTGGGTCATTTCTCTGTAAATATTTTTGTTCAAGCCTTAACTGGAAAGATTTGTTAAAGAAAATGGGAGGAAATGTAATGTGAATATGTTGGGCTAAAAAAGTTGAGCTAAAATAAAAATTCAACAAATGACCCTTGTGTAGTTTTAGCTCTCTAAAAACTTCAAGTCGTTTGGACAAACCACCAAACACTCAGTGGGTATTAAACTGGATGAAAGCAGCTGAAAATATGTCACGTTAAAATTTACTCCTGAATGAGAAACTTCATATCTGCAAGGTGGATTGTTTCTGTTTCTTCAGCTGCTCTTTCCTGCTGCCAGTGAATGAACTTATATGAAAGTATTGTTTAATAATTTATGCCAAACGCTCTTCCTGATGCAACTGGCTCAAACTCACAACCTCAGGATTACAAGACCTGCCAAGCACGTCTGCAAGGTGTGACAGTTTCAAGCTGACATATTTATAACATTACTGTTTGTCTGCAGCGGGACATGGGCACGGGTCAACCCCATGACACAAAATGGAAGAAGCGGGTAAAAGATAATGGAGGGATATTTGTCTGCACTATTATTAAAAACTGCAAATGTTCCTACTGTTTCTCACTACCCACCAACTAGGCTCTGTGACTACCACCTGCACAAGCTCAGTGATGTAACAAGGGTGATTTGCCTTGCATCACAATACCATCTTGGTTTTACAAAAATCACAGCACGATGGGGAGAAAGCATCTCAACCATTTACTGGAATATTTTAGAGTCTTCGAACTGGGGAAACAGGAAGTTAATGAACAACACCAAACACAAATCATTTTAAATTAAACAAATAAATCACACATGACGTTGTGACAAAAGTGTATAAGAAGCTGGAATGATTTAATGTTTTCTCAAAAACTAACATCACTAAGAAGTTACCTAATAGTTTATCAGAATGGTAAATGATACTTAGCCCAAGCATCACAAAACATCTTCCACAAAAGCAAAAGATGAATATACAAAAAAGCATAAAGGGTAACAGAAAAGATTATGAAGGATAAAAATGACAGTGGTCCCCAACATCTTACTCTGATGAAACCCTGACTCTTTAGCTGAAGTGTCAGTTGATGCGTTTATTCTTTCAATCTAACCAGTTTCCAGTGTTTTAAAATGTTACTGATGTGATAATTTATTCTGTTCATTGAAGCTTTTAGTCTCCTTCAGCCACGAGGACTCATTTACAAGAGAGACCC
Source organism: Garcialebias charrua (assembly GCA_038048925.1). NCBI lineage: Eukaryota > Metazoa > Chordata > Actinopteri > Cyprinodontiformes > Rivulidae > Garcialebias > Garcialebias charrua. Next base: position 48,515 of record JBBPBX010008052.1, read on the forward strand.
GTTTTTCTTTCTTTCAACCTTTATTTAAACAGATAAGTCACATTGAGCCTCAAAGACTCATTTACAAGTGAGACCTGTTAGACAGACAATAAAAGTGGTGAAAAAGGACACACAGGGTTTGGAGACAAAAACAAAGAACACCGATGAGGACGAGTATACAGTCGGGGCTTAATTTGAGCCGGATTCTGCCGAAACAAGATCCAGATCTTATTTTGACAGGGTGCGTTCTGGTAACTGTTTGGATCTGGTAACTCTCAGGCTTACTAACAATAAATTTTTGGGGGAAAAAATTGACTGCCTTTAACAAATAATGTCAGGAATCTGGGAGTTATTTTTGATAGTGCTTTTAAATTAGACAAACTGATAAATGCTGTTGTTAAATCCAGTTTCTCTCTCTTTCAGAGACCTTGAAAAGGTGATTCACGCTTTTATTACCTCTCATTTGGACCAATGTAATTCATTGTATGTTGGTTTAGACAAATCATCTTTGCATCGTTTACAATCTGTCCAGAACGCAGCAGCTCGTCTTTTAACAGCAACTAAAAAATATGAATACATAACCCCTGTCTTGGCTTCTCTTCACTGGCTCCCTGTCCACTATGGGATTAATTTTAAGATTTTATTGCTTGTTTTTAAAGTCTTAAAAGGTCTAGCCCCGTCATATTTATGTGATCTTATTAACATCTACACTCCAGTAAGAGCACTCCGGTCTACCAACCAGTTTCTCTTTACTTGACATTTGATCCACGCAGAGCCTAAACAAAATTTGAGCAGATTTTATTGTTGTTGTGTCAACTTTATTATGTTTTAGTGGCACTAGATGCATTTTACTCTTTTATTTTATTTTTTGTTTTAACTGTAAAGCACTTTGGTCAGCTTCTGTTGTTGTTATGTGCTATATAAATAACATTGACATTGACATTGACAAATAAAACCTATATTGGATATGTAAACTGAAAATAATTACATAAACACTCATTTTAAACATAACAAGTTTCCTAATATCACACTAGAGCTGTCGCTTTGCATTTCCTCTTCTGCTCTTAAAAAATCTCGGCCCCTAAAAGTTCAAAGTCATGGGCAATTTTATTTCCAAAAATCCCAGAAAAATATAATTAATTATTTTGCACTACGCATACGTTCCTGCACTTTTGTGAACAATCTGATATGTGAATCATCTGAACTTTCATTGAACGTTAAAAAAGAGACGATGATCTTGCTCATAAAGCTCTTTGTCCGGCAGTCAGAGTATTTGAAGTGATGTTGGAGAGACCAGGGCACTTTTCTTAATTGAGCAAGAGAGAGATCAACTCTTTATAAACAATGACAAAGTGTTAAATATTAGGCAGGTTTTTTCTACATTACACTCTGTTCACTCACCACAATCAGCATCCATGGCTACGTTCACACTGCAGGTCTTAATGCTCGAATCCGATAAATAAATAAAAAGCGATCTTTTGGTGTGAACGTTCACACTACATTTTAAATGTGTCCAGCATCAGACCTGCATGACTCCAGTGTGAATGCTCTACGT
>JBBPBX010008052.1:50115-63526 GCA_038048925.1 Garcialebias charrua
GACCTGCATGACTCCAGTGTGAATGCTCTACGTTGCAGAAGCGACCCGCATGCGCAGAAGAAAACATAGCGCACTGATCAGTGCAGCTGTAGATGTGAGGAAATAACAAGCTCCATGCCTCTTTTGGATCCGCGCCGCGCGCTGCAGCTCATGTCTCAGCCTGCGTGATGTGACACGCAGGCTGTGACTTGCTTGTTTGGGCTTGTTTTCATGGGGCTGGTTGCTTGTTTTTGTCCCGAGATGGACGCGCGTGACAGTTTTCAGTGTGTGTTCGTAATTTTGAAGTTGTTCTCCAATCGGGGAAAGCTAAACATCCAAATGATTAAAGGCAAAAAACTGAGAAGAAAGAAAGCGAGTGGTGTGTGCGTCTGTAGTACAGAGAGCTTGTACCCCCGCTAGCCCCCACCCCGCTCTGAGCTGCGTGTCCCCTCTGTCTGTACAAACACGCGCGGGATCAATTAAATGAGCCGCACAGTTCTGAAAAAGTCAGATGTAAATCACATGAGTGTTCAGACTGCAGTCGCTTTGAAAACATCAGATATATATCTGATTTAAAACCACATACTGAAACGGCCTGGGTCGAATTTGAAAACATCGGATTTGTTGCGTTCAGACTGTCGTAAAAAATCGGATATGGGTCAGATGGGGCAAAAAAAATCGGATTTGCCTGCAGTGTGAACGTAGCCCATGTTGTTCACCTGTTACCTGCCCTACTTAAGATCTCACACACTCTCCACCTGATTATTATACCTATCATGGTCTCTGATATCCAGCCTTCTCGTTCTCGTTCCTGTTCACGTTTCATGCCTGACCCTCGTCTTGTTATTCAGATCACAACCTCATGCCTGTTTCTTGGATTTATCTATTTGCCTGCCGCTCGTCCGATTCCTCTCTACCCATCTGACCCTGGAAACAACTACTCTTCTTTGCTCTCTGGATTTGTTCTCGGACCTCTGCTTCCCCATGTACGACCCCCGCCAGTGTTAATTGATCTATAATAATAGAATATAGTATTTTATCAGTTATGTATAGGGCTCATAATAACACATTACCTCTAAATATCCAAAGACATTTTATAAAAAGACAAAGTTATTACAATCTCAAAGGGACAGAGATATTCATCAAACCACAATTCAGAACCAGCTTAAAGGGACGGTCTACCTCAATTCAGGGAGTTCGATTGTGGAATGTTCTGGAGAGTGATGTTAAAAATGCAAAATCAATGTATACATTTAAGAAAAAGGTCAAAAAGGACTTGCTCAAAAACTATATATGATGTAACTTAGTGTGTTTGTGTAAATAGAATTATTCATTTTGTGATGTAGTTTGTGTATTACAGTTAGAAAAATTAAGTAGAACTATTCATTTTCTGATGTAGTTTGTGTATTACAGTTAGAATGATGTAGTTTGTGTATTACAGTTAGATAAATTAAGTAGAATTATTCATTTTGTGATGTAGCTTGTGTATTACAATTGGTAAAATTAAGTAGAACTATTCATTTTGTGATGTAGTTTGTATATTACAGTTAGAAAAATTAAGTAGAATTATTCATTTTGTGATGTAGTTTGAAGGTTATCATTGGTTGAACAAACTGTGAAATAAGGGGCAGATATAATACGATTTCATCTTCTTTCTGCTCCCTTCATTTTATACTTGTATTCTTGTATCTGATGAAACTGTCTTGTATTGTTCTTTTTAAATGAATGAATAAACATCAAATCAAATCAAATCAAATCTGGTTCTTCGGATCTCCCCTCCGCTCCCACCCTCCTCAGCTCTGTCCTGCAGTGAGGTGACATCATCCTGTCCTAGTCCTTCAGGTGAACCCCAACCCTCCCGTCTGTGAAGGTGGCTCTCTCTCCATCCTGCCTGTGAGGTCCTGTCACTTCAGTTGAACCCTGACAAACAAAGAAGCTACAAATTAAGAAAAACTGTCAGTTTTACTTATGTCTCGCTGATTTTGAATCCAAAACCCTGGTTTCTGACACACGGGGCTTAAAAGAGAGATGCAACTCAACCAAGATGCCCAGGTATTTATAAGAATCGACAAACTCATTAGGAGCGCCATTCAAAGACAAAATGGAAGGAAGGCCTGCTGGGACAGACTTCCTGTTTAAAAACATCTCTTTGGTTTTATCATCGTTTACCACAAGACGGGCATTGACTGTCATTCCCAATAATAGAACTATATATATATTTATGTTTTATAAATGTACAACCCGAAGTAGTTGTGAATGACTGAGATTTACACTAAGTCTTGCTCACTAAGTTACTCCCTTATATTTTTATGACTGTCTGTTGTTTCTGACTCCATCTTAAAGGGCAGCAGTGAAAAATCAAGCTGCCAGATAAGAGTGTAATAACGGGTGTCCTGGTAACTATGACAAGAGGTTGTTACTATGACAACCACAAAGTCAGGGGCATTTTTATAAATAACAAACCATAAAAACACAACAAACCATAAACACCAGCAGATGTTGGATGTTTGACTTTTATTTTATTTTTCTATATACTGCGGCCAGATTCATGAACACTTTGACGTTGCCTTTGTGGGCCTTGAAGCACCTGCTGTGAGTGATCCATCCCACCAAGAAACTGTCACATTCATTCGGAGCGAATAGACTTCCATTTGGCTGATTAATTACTGTGTGCATGAGGTTATCCCATAATAATCACTGTCAGGTCACCCAGACAAAGGGACTACCAGAGTAAGTTCCTTCATCAGTGGAGGCAGCAACCATTGTTCAACGAGCTATATGACAAAGACAAAATACCACAAGGAAAAGCAATTTTTAAAAACATTTGCAACCCCAGTTTTAAAAAAAAGTGTTAGACATCATGTAAACTGAACTTCAAAACAAAATGCAATGATTTAAGCTCATTTTTTATTCATGAAGGAACACGAGTAATATTTTTTGGAGAGGATTGTTGTCGCATTCACGCCTGATTTTGTTAGTCATCTTTTGTTGAGGGTTTGTTTCTTTTAAAACCAGAATTCAGAGCATCGTAACCTAAAAGACCAGCAGTGTTATAAAACAATGCTTTTATTGTGAAAGGGGAAAAAAGATATTGTGAACTGAGAGGCCACGGCTAAACTCGGTAAATCTGAACAACTCATTAAACTTCACATTTTTAAGAACATTGTAAACAGTTATTCTCTTTTGATGCTGAACACTTCAAGTTTGGAAATAACTTGTATTAAAGGAAACATTATAAATGACAAGGATGAGTATTTTTCAGTATTCATATCTTAAGAATCATGCAGGCAGTTTTAGACTTTATCACTCACCTTCGGTTAAGAGACTTGAGGGGATTCAAAAGAAATAACTAGTTGTCACTGACAGAAGCTGAAAGGTTGAAATTCAGATCAACGCAGTCTTTTTTAAATGAGTGAATTCATCCACACGGCTCTAATCGCGATCACCCAAATGACAAAATGAGGTGTTGTAATGCATGATGAAACAAGTGCAATGTGAGCCAACAAGGAGAACTAGACACCTAATTAATCTGAAAGAGGTGGACATAATACTGTACCAGGATGTGTTCAGTCATAAACATCAACAAGCGATGAGCAATGATGAATGTTTGTGAAGCTCAACGAAGGCATACAGCGAGTGTCGGAGGTCGTGCAAACATTCAAAAACAGCTTGTAATTTTGCAGGTAGTGGTTGTTGCAAAGCGCTTGCACAAGATTTCATTAAGCTGCAAACATCAGCCGACATCACTGCGGCCCGCTCTTATCTGCTCAACACACTCAGCATTCACACACAATCAGAAAAAAAATCCTCCATCTTTTCCACCGGCCCTTCAAAGCTGCATCAAGTCAGTAAAATCACATTTGAAGTATAGCCTTCTTTCTAAGAGAAACTTTAATAATCTCATCTCTCTGTGCGTTTTGAGGTTGGAAGTCTGAGTGTTGTTAATATACCGTGCTCTGCAAGCTGCGTTTAGAGAGCCACAATTCATCCTTTCACATCAAGCCACCAAAGGTCTTAAGGAGGTAATCAATCAATCAATCAATCACCTTTATTTTACCAGGTAGAGCCTGTTGAGATCGAGATCTCTTTTACAAGGGTGACCTGGTCAAGTGGTCAGCAGCACACGTCACATGGTAATTGACAATAAACTTTTTTTCATTCATTCAACCTTTATTTAGTCAGGTAAATCTTATTGAGCCTCGAGGGCTCATTTACGAAAGCGACCTGCTACAAACTAAAGAATGATGAACAGGAATGGTACAAGTACATTAAACAATAGACAAAAGAAAAAGTAGCAAAAACTAGCAAACATTTGCATTTATCAAAAAAGAAAATAAGGAAAACTACAATCACAGTAAATAGATGTTGACAGTTCAAAACCAACAGGATATGACAGATTTCTATATACATTATATATAAAAAACAGACAGACATCGGTTGAGTAGATACAGTTAAAAATCAACAATGCCATGTAAATTGCACAAGTAATGTTTAGAAACATCTGCAATGGTCAAGTTTCTTGATGACATTATCTAATACGGTTTACATGAAGGATCTAGGAGAGATGAGTGTTGATAGTTTCAGATCTTTCTGTAAGTTGTTCCAGGCTGAGGGGACGGCGAAGCTGAACTCTTTTTCCTAGTTCAGTTCTGACAGGAGGAACTGACAGGAGGACTAAATCGTTAGAGCGCAGGGAGTAATGACTGTGTGATGTTTGTATTAAGGAGGTGAGGTATGACGGGACTAGGTTTAGGAGGGTCTTGTAGATGAAGGATATCCAGTGAGTGTATCTGCGAGTGCTGAGAGATGACCAGCCAGATTTTACGTAAAGCTCACAGTGATGAGTGCGATAACTGGAGTCAGTAATGAACCGAAGGGCACCGTGGTAAATGGAGTCTAAGGACTGTAGGTATTTTGATGCAGCACTCATGTACAGCACGTCACCATAATCTAGTATTGGCATGAATGTTGCAGCTACTAATGTTCTCCTGGCTTTGCATGAGAAGCAGGATTTGTTTCTGAAGAAGAAACCTAGCTTCAGTTTGAGTTTAGTGGCCATTTTGGAGATGTGGGTTTTAAAAGACAGTTCAGTGTCAATGTTGAAACCTAGATATTTGTAGGTGGAGACCATTTCTATTTGTTTTCCCTCTTGGGTTCCAATTTGAGGTGGGTTCTCTGGTTGCAGCTTTCTGTTGGCAAGAACCATGAACTTGCTTTTGTCGGCATTTAGGACCAGTCTAAGTTTTTGCAGCCGTGACTGAATAATATTAAAAGCATCCTGAAGAGAGGTGAAAGCTTGGCTGAGGGAGGAAGAACAGCAATAGATGATGGTGTCATCTGCGTAATAATGGTGGGAAGCATTTGACAGATCACTGCAAAGATCGTTGATGTATAGAGAGAAAAGAATGGGACCCAAGACAGAACCCTGTGGCACCCCTTTCACAACATCTAAGAAAGTAGAGGAGGATCCGGCTACATGAACAGACTGCGTTCTGTCAGTTAGGTAGTTGGTGAACCAGGAGACTGCAAGTTTTGATAGACCAGAGTGTTCCAGGATGTTTGTCAATAGTCTGTGATCAACTGTATCAAATGCCTTGGACAGGTCTATAAATAGACCTGTATAGATCTATAAAGATCTATATAGGTCTATAAATAGGGCAACACAGTATTGTTTGCAGTCCAGGGCATGTATGATGTCATTTAATACTTTGAGAACTGTAGTGACGGTGCTGTGTTGTTTTCTGAATCCTGACTGGAATTGTGATAGAATATGGTTTGCTTGTAGGAAATCAGTTAGCTGATCACAGACAAGTCTTTCAAACAGTTTGGCAAGAATGCATAATTTTGAAATTGGTCTGTAGTTGTTGACATTTGTTGGTTCACCCCCTTTTAGCAGAGGGAGAACAAAAGCTGATTTCCAGATTTTGGGTATTTTATTTGTGTTGAGACTGAGATTGAAAATATGGGAAAGAGGTTCAGCAATGAAATCTGCAGCTAGTTTTAGGAAAAGTGGTTCTATGTTGTCAGGTCCTGCTGCTTTGCGTGTGTCGAGAGTTTTTAGAGCATTTAGAACTTCAGCGGGAGATACTGATTCGAAGTCAAAGCGATTTGTGACCTGTTTGTCCAGCACATGTGGAGCTGGGGGTGGATTTGCATCAGTTTGGTCAGCAGATAACATTTCAGGATGTGTAGATTCAAACAGGGAGCCAGAGGATATAAAGTGTTCATTAAAACAGTTCAGAATTGATAATTTGTCTGACAGAATACCTGTGCTGGTCATGATGGAGCTGGGTAAATCAGTGGATGTTGTCTGACCAGAATTTGATTTTACTGTTTGCCAAAACCTTTTTGGATCATTTAGATTTTTGGTGGATTCGTCCAGGTAGTAATTTGATTTTGCATTTCTAATTAGGGTTGTGCATTTGTTCCTAAGCTGCCGGAAACTGAGCCAGTCATGTTCGTTTTTTGATTTTCTGGCCTTAGCCCAGGCAGCATCTCTTTCTTTGAGCAGATTTCCTATCTCAGGGGAAAACCAAGGATTTTTACATCCCTTTATTCTGTATTTACGGTATGGAGCATGTGTGTTGATTATGTTTTGAAAACCCTCATAAAAGTAAGCCAGTGCAAGTTCTACATCATCTATCAATGAAATTCTACTCCAGTTGAAAGTCATGAAGAAAGGCCTGCTCACACAGAAATGTTTTAAATCCCTTTTGAAGATGATGGTGGGTGTTAATTTTGGTAATTTCCCGTTTCTTTTGGCTGCAATGGTAAACAGCCCTGATGGATCATAATTTTGCATATGTTTGCTGAGTAAATTGAAGTTTAAAATATTAAATTATAAGGAAAAAACAGAGAATCCCGTTTGGTTTTCAACTTTCTTAGCTGCAGAGAAAAGATCCTCCAGGATGAGGACACCAGGGTGTTTTAAAGTAGAATATTTTATGTGATGTAACGTGCAGACGGGCTTGATGAGTCGCAGAAGTCTAGCCTGGCAGAATAATAATAACGACAAATGATGAGTGAATTCTTCTCAACTTTAAAATGAAATAGAGATGAAGAGCTTCGTATGGGCCTGAATATAAAGTCACACAAACTTTAAATTTTCTCTGCTAACACTGAATCAAATACTTTTTTTGATTCAGGAAAAACTCACAAGACGTAATCATTGTAATGACAGCCTATTATTAATTCAACCAAAACATATTTTAATAAAAATACTATTTGCAGAGAAAAGGAAGAAATTAGACAATATTTTCTTTCAACCGCTGTCAGAAATTGTTGAGGATTATTTTAAAAACATTGTTGAAGCACGTGCAGCCTCGAAGATGAAACCTGAGAAAAGCTGAAACTTTGTTTTAACTGAAAATACACAAGAACATGGTGCAGGGGTGACTTTAAAGTTATGGTTCAAATAAATCATATTTTAAGTTTTTTTTAATTTTATTCACTTCTTAAAAAAACAGTTGGGTTATGTGTCGAACTAATAAATAAATCTTATAATTTATTTTTAGCTCAGTGGGTATTAATGAAACTGGAAAATGTTTTTTCTTGTTTGCTTTTGATTTTTTTTTATTGTGCTGCTCTTTGAACATTGCGTAAATAATTAGTGTCTCAAAGCTTCCAATAAATAACAAAAGCAGGAATGTTGGATGCAAATAATAAATGATGCAATCAAAAAAATCTTAGAACTCCGAACAAAACAATCACTTGAGACCAATTTGAAGCAGCGTTCTTTTGTCTCATCCCTTCTTTCAGTTTGTCATTGTTTAAAAATCTACGGGTCTGTTGGTTTGTTTCAGATTTTGGTGAAGTTTAGTCCAAAATGTGAGCTTTGAACACTGAAACTGTTAAATGTAAGAAAAAGTTTTGTTCAGTAACAATTCATTTAATGAGAACAAACTGACGTGGAAACATCATATAAATTCAGTAAAGACAAAGATAGCGAGATCTATTGCCGTTCTGTATAAAATTAGGAACCTGTTAAATGACAAAGCACTGTACTTGTTGTACAACACAATTATTGTTCCACATATAATTTATTGTATCAACATCTGGGGTAAAGCATGTAAAACATTTACTGAACCTGTTTTTTTTTTTACAGAAAAGAGCTATAAGAATAATTACCAGAAAAAATTATTGTCACCCATCCAGCACATTGTTTCATCAATTGAAGTTGCTAAAATTCAGTGATTTGGTGGATTATAATATTTTGTCAGTCATGTATAGAGCCCATAAAGAAGAATTACCATGTGATATCCAAATACAGTTAGTCCCAGATTTACGATGTCTGGACTTACGAGATTCCGACTTTACGAGGTTATCATATTTAATAAAAATATGAAATAAAAATAAATAAAATAAATTTATTATAATTTTTTTGTGTTTAAATGTTCTTAATTTCATTGTACATTGTACAGCTCTTTGTTGCAGCTATGGTTGTTTTAAATGGCTTTATAAATAAAGTATAATTGTTATTTCTATGTTTTATTTCAATTTTTAGCGTATTAGCGATCATTCCCAAAGTGCAGCCGGCAGACATAAAACGAGCGGATCGCTGCCGCCTGACATGCAACGAGCGGAGCTAAGCGGGCGGGGATTAGACATGCCGGCGAAGAGACCATCTGCGGCCTGGAGCTGCTGGCTTTTGAGGACCGTGCGTCCGATCAGAGGTTGCTTCATACGGATAAATTAGCTGGAAACACTCGGTGAACTTTGTGGATGTGTCTGGACTGGAGCGGCAGCAGCAGATCGCTCAGCGATCGCTCCCAAAGCGCCGCGCGACATTATTAGCTCATGGGCTAAGCTAAGGCTAGGCTAAATGCTAAGCGGACCCCACCAGAACCGAACCGACGGCCGGCGGCCGGGAGCTCGCCTCCATGTCCGGGAGCTTGCCTAAGATGTCGGATGGACACCAGCTAACATGGAGAAGCAGCTCCGACAGCCTGTTTTGGATGTGCTACATGCTAACGAGTGCTAACGAGAGCAGGTTTAATCTGGTGGGGGCTAACAACAGCTAACGCGGGCAGCTTGTTTGGATGAATGAACACCGCAGAGAAACGGCTTTCGGTAAGTTTATTAAATATTTTTCTGGCTCCAAATGTATGAAGTTAGCGTACTAATAGTCCTTCCTTTAAACAGTTTGGACTGCGTGGTGCTGCAGGAAGCTGGGGACCTCGGACGTAACGCGGCGGAGCTAAGAGATGAGAGAAGCTGCGCTCAAAGTAAGAAATTAATTGTTTATATTTTTTATAAATGTTTTAAATTGTTTTAAAGTGTTTTAAAGTGTTAGGATTGTTGAAATGCCTACATTACATGTAATTACCTACATGTACGTGTTCAGTGGCGGCTCGTGTGTTATATAAAGGTCGATTAAAGGTCAGTACGGACTTACGAGATTTTCATCTTATGAGAACCTCGGAGGAACGGAACTAGCTCGTAAGTCGGGGACCACCTGTACTTTTTGTTAAACGTAAAAGCTGTTATAATTTAAAGGGAGAAGACATTTTTGTTAAACCTAAATACAGAACAAGTTCGAGGGGTCGGTCAAGCTCCATTCAGGGAATTGGTTTGTGGAATTATTTGGATACTGAAATTAAAAATGCCACTTCATTATTTACATTTAAGAAATTAATCAAAACCAAATTATTACAGAAATATATATGAATTAGTTTTTTGCGTGTCATTTTGTAATTTGATAATTATGATTTATTTTCTATTCTGTTACTTGTTTGATGACTTTTTTTGTCTGTTTGAACTAACTGTTTGAAAAAGGGGGCAGATATCATAAGATTTTCTCTTCATTCTGTCACCCTTCATTTTATTTCTTGATATTGTATTGTCACAATTGTGATTGTTTTTTTTGTGTGTTGTATTTTAAAATGAATAAATTTAATAAAATAAAATAAAAAGATAATACAATTTAAATACAGTATGTTGTTTCATATTTAAAACATGAAAACATTAACAAAAACTTAATAATATCAATAACAAGACCCCCCACCCTTCCTGAACACTCTGTTCAAAGTATCTTAAAGTATGTTTAAACAATACATATTAATATGCAACAGATAAGTAACGTGACTGAAATGAGCATATCAGAGAAGCTGAGTGTTGTGTGGCTAAAATGAGCAGGCATTTAACACACTGCAAAAATCTGTCTGTGTAAAAGTTGAACAAGTTTCAAAAATATCGATGAATACTTTATACAGTATATATAAAAAAATGTATCAAGTGTGTAAAATGAATAAAGATTTGGATGTTGCAGAAACACCGAAAACACAGCTGGAAACCATAACTGAACATCTGATCCTGAAAACTCAATTAGAAAATAAAAGTAAAAGCTACACTAATAAAGCTAAAGCTAAGTTTTAAGATGGAATGAAATGAAGTTAAAAACTTGCAGATAATATTGTGCCTCTTGGTGAAACTACAAAACATTGAGGCAACGTGTATTTCATGCATTCATCTGTTTTATTTAATCAATATAGATTTAGACTTTATAATCTATTCTTCTCACTTACTGTGATTGTAAAAGATGAACTGTTACTGTGACCAGTCATTGAGGAACAGAAAGAACTATAATATTCTTAAGGTTTGATTTATTAGATTGATATTGATATGATATGGTGATATGTCCTTAGTCCTTGACTCAGATCCACTCCTCGTCTGAGTGGTGCTTTCGATGACAGCTCGGACAGGGAGGGGTGTGAGGGCTGGGCTGGAGGTGATTCTATAAAACAATTTTTTTCTGGTCCAGGAAGTTAGAAAAGAGCTTCAGACGGAAGAGTGTATGATCTTGTAAGTGCATTGATCTGTGATTGATGACTGTTCCCCAAAGTTTTGAAATAAATCTGAAGGAAGTGTCTGAGCTTTTTGTGAGTTTAAAATTTCCATGACAACACCATGCATAAAGATTTGGTGCCAAAACAAACAAAATTAAAAACCACTCCCTCAGTGGCCCTGCAGTTTGTTGGTGAGGGTGAAGATGAGTAAAGATCCAACGCTGGCCTTCCAGAAAACAAACTGTAGTTTAAAGTGTAACTTCTATTGGGTTCAGCTCTCTGCAGGTTCCTGAGTCCAGGGTGGTGTCGAGGAGCAACAGCTGTGGTTCATCTCACTATGAGCTACAGGAGGATAAGAGGCTGCAGAAGATCTTCCTTCCCTGCTGTAGCATTGCATACCAATCTGTATTAGTACTGTCAGCCTCCTTGTGTTTACCTTGACTAAGAAAATACTTGCCTTGTCTTCTCCAAACAGACCTCAGTCGGTGAGGATCCACAACTTCTCCTCTTCCACCATAAAGGCTGAGTTAGACTTTCGCTTTGGTCCGCAGGCTGGAGCGCGCGCGCCGCGCGTGCACTGTGCCGCACGGCGAAATGCGTTCATAGTTTCGCCCCTGTGTTTATGGTTGACGCACGGCGGAGCATGGCAAAGTGCTGTTCTTTTACGGGCCAGCAGGTGGCAGTAGCCTCTACAACAGGGGTGTCAAAGTCAAATACACCGAGGGCCAAAAAAACAAATTTGCTACAAGCCAAGGGCCGGACTGGTTCAATGTTTATTATAAGGAGGTGATATGTTTTTTTTTCTTCTTTCTGCACTCTTTTCATTCAATGTTTTTTTGTTGATGAATTTGTTTTATTTTGTCTCTTTTAAATGAATGAATAAATGAATTAAATAAAATATTAAATAAAGCCTCAATAAACACTTATGATCAATAATTCATGTGAATAATGTGGAATACCATCCTGATTTATGCTCAATAATCCAGGTGAATAATGCAGAATTATAAACGCTTCTTTCATAACTTCTCCATCACTGAAAGACTTCTTATGTTGAGCCAGGATGTGGCTAACACGGTAGGAGGCGATCGTAGCAGTTTACCTTTTGTGCTGGGCCGAGTGAAGATCGATTGCTGGGCTGCAAGCTTGTTTTATAGCTCCCGCACTTTGAGTCCGTAAAGAACTTTTAGGAGGGACAGCTGTCTCACCGTTTGTGCATCGTCTTGAAATGCTGCTCCAAATTACACTTTTTGGGTAAGGCAACACTCGAATTACAGATGAGGCAAATAGGCTTCGAATTAGAATAAACAAAAAAATACTCCTCCTCCCACTCTGTGTGAAAATAATAAGTTTTCGTTTGCTTGTTCGCTAGTTTTCCATCCATGTTTTCTGCGTACTGACATTCACTCCACAGCGCTCTCACGCACCGATAGCTCCACTGCTGTCTTAAAGTCTCGTGAGTCACCGCACCCAAAACTTGCGAGACTATGTCTGTGAGAATACAAGATGGGGAGGGCTGAGGAAAGCGTTGCTGCGCATTCGAATATTGTCACTCCTCCCACCCCCCACCTTCACCACTTCTGCCGGAGTTAGAATGAAGCTGAGCAGCGGACATGTCACCTCCACCACTTCTGCCGGAGTTAGAATGAAGCTTAGCAACGGACATTTCACCTTGTTAACATCTGAGATCCAGTTGCCGGTGTTCTGTGGCTTGCGGGCCGGCTCTAATAGTTATTAAATATCATCCAGGGGGCCATAAATAATTGCTTCGCGGGCCGGATCTGGCCCCCGGGCCGCCACTTTGACATATGTGCTCTACAACATGTGCATATGTTACAAGAAAGGGTGTAGAAGAAGAAATCTACCGTAGAAGAAGAACTGTTTGACGTCACAACACAAACAAAATGGCTTCCCGCTCGCTTCATTCTTGAACTGTCTTTATTAGAGGAGCAAATTATAATAGAACAACAGTTATTGTGTCTTGCAATTTTAATGAGACGAAGAAGACGCAGAAGGAGATGGTATGTTCGGCCATTACACTCTCAGAGACGTACTGGTGGGTGGTGATGCCGATGCGGAGAATTTTCGAAGAAATCTCTTTTTTGTTTTTTATATTGTTTATTGTTGGTTTGTTTATTGTTTAAGGAAATTCTACCATTGATGTTCATTGTTCTTTAGTTTTAGCAGGTCGCTTTCGTAAATGAGCCCATGAGGTTCAAAAGATTTACCTGACTAAATAAAGGTTGAATGAATGAATGAATGACGAAGAAATGCACTTCAGTTACTTCCGCATGTCTGCACGCCGATTTGATGACCTGCTACATCGTATTTCGCCTTTCATACAACATGGAAGGACCCACAGCAGCCCTGTGACATTACCCGAGCGTTTGGCAGTGACTTTAAGAATCCTGGCTTCAGGTAGCAGCCAGAAAAGTGTAGCAGCCAGCTACAAACTTGGTGCAACTACGGTTTCCCTGATAGTCTCTGAGGTGTGCCAAGCTATATTGTATATTGCTATATGTATTTGAATGTTAATGATTTTAAATAAAATGAAACTACATTGAAATATCCACTTCAGCTTTCCGTCTGTTTTGTTTGCATATTGTATTTACAAAGCCACTAACATAAAATTTGGTATGAAAGACTTTTTT